>WBMV01006966.1:364969-411964 GCA_013396655.1 Campylorhamphus procurvoides
CCGGGGGGACGGGGCGGTGGCAGCGCTGGGGGGGCCCGGAGGGGACGGGGCTGCTGTGGCCGTGAGGGGCGGCCCGGGGGCCGGCCGGGCCCCGCAGTTACCTGGCGCTGAGCGCCGCAAACCCGTCCCTGCCTCAGTTCTGTGACCCCCGCACAGCCAGGCTGCGGCTTGTGAGAAGTGTGCGAGGCGGGGTTGGATTTGGTTTGGTTTGGTTTGGGGATTTTTTCGGTCAGCGCCTGTAAGCCTGAGTCGCGCCCCTGCAAACAGAACTTCCTTCGTGGGGAAGGTTTTTTTCACACGGATGAGCTGCAGATACTGGGTTGTGAAGCTTTTAATAATAATATGCAGAGAAACAGGTTCCATAATCTTAAAGTTCGTTTAAAACGTAAAGTGTTCGATACATGGATGCTTTAAAAGAACTTTAGAAACCTTAGGAAACAAAAATATAAATCATGAGAGTCAGCATTAAACCGTAAGAAGCAAATATATCTCTCTTTACGAAAGCATTCTTGCATGTATGTGTTTACACAGTGAAATATTTTGGTGGAAAGGTCCTGGTCCATGCCTGAGCAGTGTTGAAACTATTGAACTGGCCTGACAGGTTACCTAGGGATTCCCTTGCCTTGAAGAGCCTTTTGTTAATGTAAAGCTGATGTGGCTCTTTTCTGCCTCCTCCTCTGTGGTTCACGTTGCATGAAGTCAAAACGGGGTGGTCAGACTTCAGCTGAGCTTTGACCAGCCCTGCCTGCTCAGAAGGTTTCTGAGAAATGTTCAGGGGCCACTCTTAAGGAACCTTAATAGCCTTGTGAATTATCAGGGTGCTGTGCTGGACCCTGGAAAAAGCCATGGTCAGAATAGGTAGAAAATGGCAAGTTCTTTATGAGTCCCACCCTTCGTTCTCCTCAAATTGAAACTCGGCTCAACAGTTCCTAAGGGTCCCAGTCATAACAATAATTTGGTAAATAAAGCGCAAAAAGAGGGATGGATCCCTTGTCTAGGAGGTTGGCCTGTTTGTGAGGGTGTGTATAAAAATGCCCATACAGCTTGTGTATTTACACAGGAAGCCAGGCTGAGCACAGGTAAATTTAATTACTGCTAAAACGCCATTACTTTCAGTAAATACAAACTAATATTTGCTGTTCAACACAGTATTTGCTGAGGAAGCCAGAAGAACCAGAACCAATGTTTGTTCCCATAGAGGATTTCATGCCAGCTTCTGGAAATATGTGTACACATCACTTTGTGTGTTCTCCCTGCAATGGTCCTCTGCTCCCTCTTGGTATAAATAGTTTGGGTAACATAACCCTTCACTATTTGTGCCTGCATCTTACCTCTATTTCCAGAAGGTTAAAAAAAAAAAGTAGAATAATAAATAAAAAATGTTAAAAAGGCTATAAACAGAAATGTATGTCTCCACAAGCTATAGAGGGGATTAGGCATGATTTGCTATTGTAATGTTGCCTCTACTGTAATCATTTCCTTTGGAGAAAAGTGAGCATATAGTTAAAATACAGTCTGATGACCCAAGCAATGTACTTCCTTGTACAAGTACTTCAGATAAAGAACTAGTTCCAGCTCCTCACCCTAAGTTACGCATGTGATGCATTAGATTTTACCTGTCAAAAGTTAACAGTGTAACACTTGTTTTAAAAGATAAAATATGCAGCGCCTTAGCAAGCAGGCTACTATAGAAGACAGCTAGAAACATTCCCTGGACAGGTGCATAGCTTATATTCAGATTTATCAGTAAAAACCACAAATATTAACAACATTCATCCTTCTTAACCACCTGGAACAGGGAGTGCTGAGAGTTCTGCAGAGAAAAACTGGTTTGTACCTACTGAGGTTAAAGGATTAATGAATACTTGGCACATGAAAAATGAATAGTGATAGCAGGAAGAAGATTGCATGTAGACAGTGTGATAAGGTGTGTAACAGAGAAACATCACATTACACACATTGCTGTGCCCTGAGGAAAAGACAAAGCTCATTTTCATTGAGTTTCAGATATTTTTAAACATCAATATTTGTTTTGTCATACTTAGAAATATTTTGTTCATTTATCTACTATATCTAAGGAAATCATCTAGAAGAGGGGATGGCTGACTGACAGTGGTGATAAAATTTGTTCTCCGTGAGCTTCATTATGTGCTATGTTGGCTGTTTACATGGTCTATTGCCTGCTACTAAGAACTATTACCCATATGCATGAATTTGCAGGACAGTATCTAAGCAAAAAAAATATGTGGCTACATTTGCAGGAGAAATATATTACCTGATTATATATCAATAGATTGATACAGAATTAGGGATATTACACATTAGTATTTGATATATATCACAGATTTATAGAGAAATGTAGTTCTCAATCACATGCTTTTATGGAAAACCTGTCCTTCTAAATCACCATCTTGGCTCACTTCATACACCTGACTCCTCTGTTTCCAGTCTGATCTAGCTTAACAAAGCTGAGCATACATTGTCTATTAATGTTCTGGCTTACATTTTAACACGGAAATACTTTGAAAACATTTAGTATTTCTCAAGATAAAGAAAGTTCTCCTTTTCATTTTTTCCCCTTGAAAGAAGGAACTTTAATTATATTTCCAATTAATCAGTGGGACTCTTCAACATGCCATTTTTTCAGAAATAACAGTCCTAAATTTTAGAAGAGGAACCTTAACAGCATATTGCCATATACTATTCTAAAATCAGAAAATCATACTTTTGGAAACCAGAAGCAAAATCAGCCCACTGACCACTTTTGGTTACTTTTTTCACAAGTTTGACAGGTGTGTTTATATATGATTTTAGAATTTTTCCTTAATCCTTCTCCATTTCTGGCATATTGCCTACAGAGCTGTACTGCTCATTCACTTTTATTGTGTCCATGACTTAAAACATCAGATGGCTCTTTCCAGCTTTCCTGTAGCTGTTCTTCCGCTAATGGAGTTTCTTAAAACTAAGCAAAACCAAGGTATAAAATCTCCTCTTAATGTTCCTTAGCCTCTCACCTCTGCTGTATTTGTCCTCCGCTGATAAATAATTTTCTTCACCATTCTTCCCCAATATCCATTGTCTTATTTGTCTTATATTTGTGTCTTAGATCCTAATCCGCGTGCAAATAAGTAATATTCTTCCAAGCAATTTAGCAACTTCTACCTTTAAGCTAACCATGATTTAAGGTTTGGGGGGTAGGGGTTTTTTGGGGGGTTTTTTTGGTTTTTTTTTAATGTATTAATAATCAATCATTTTTCAAAATGGGGACTGGCACCACCAGCAGAGAGCACACTGGAACCTCAGAACAAAAGAAAACATAAAATCAATAGCGTATTTTAACACTGTGTGCCTGAAACACATAAAAATACATCTGAAATAAATCAGTAATGTGCTGAATATTGAGAGATTTTGTAATTTAAATTAACACCTGTTTGGTTTTAAAAAAAATAAAAATCACTGAAGTTACTTATTGTTTATTCCACTTCAGAATGTATTCAATTTTTTAACTCAAATAAACAAACAAAAACATCAACCTTACCTAAATGAATTTTTTATTTGAGATGCATGGTTAAACAAAAGCTGTAACAAATTACGTGATGCATTTTAGAAGACAGATTGTGTTCATTTGCTGAACTTAGAGAAACCTTGGGGTTGACAGATAATCAATTCAAATACCTGCAGTTGAGGGATTGTGTTACTAATTCCTTTCACAAGCCTTCCCTTTTGGATACAGGCAAATAAACGGGTTTTCTTTGCCAAGGAATTGACCACATCAGCAGACACAGCGTTTCAGATATGGCTGCTGTCTTGCAATCCAGCCTTGGATCACCTGCCAAGTCCTTCCTTCACTCTTACTCCATTCAAACTGGTGTAAGCTGAACATGCAAATGTGGGCCTTGCCCCTTTATCTGACATCTGCCATCAAGCACGAGGGTACAGAGTTTTTTGGGTAAGGACAACAGCTTCTGTTTCCTTGAATCTACTTATAAAGTGTTTCAACATGCACAGCATTCTGCCATCAATTTAGCTTATAGTCAACTTCTAGGTGGCCATTAACCAAACCAGTCAATCTAAAATGCAGAAATATATTTAACAACTATCACTGTTATATTTCATGGGACTCACTCAAACATCAGCAGTACAATTCCTTGAGTATGAACTTTGGAGCTTTTGGACACAGTATTTTTTTTTTCTGTATTCCATATAAACCAATTGTTTGTTCTTAAACAGACTATCAGGAAATCTTTTCCTTCATCCCACTCTCCTTAACACTCCACCCCCCAGCAAAAAAACACAACCCAGCTCAGTGCATAAATGGCAGTATTAGTGTACACAATGTAGCCTCTGTGATACAATTAAGTACGTAACAGACTATATTCAGTTACACTGCACAAGAGAGTAAAATTATAATCTGATATAATTAATAGGTGCGTGTTTTTATCCAGGGACAGAGATCAAAATATTCAATTTGCCAGATTTAGAATAGCAATGTTGCTAAGACACTTATTCTAGGAAAGTGGGGCCACACAGTATTAATGCTTCACTCTCTTGATCCAAAAGCTCTCTGCCCTTTTTATAACCTTGAATTGAAAACATACATTATTTTTTTTTAAATTTTAAACTTGCCTTCTTTTAGCAAGAGCCCTTGAAGGGTTATGATCTTACTTAGGCAAAAGAACAGGAGGAACAGTTCCTGGCAGAAGTTAATAAGGAGGAGGAAATCATCAAGGAACATGTTCTGAGGAAGGTCTTGGGTTTTGCATCTTTTCAATGTTTGGTTAATGCTTTTGAAAAAAAAAAAAAAAAAGAAAGGAGACAAGCCCTTCCTGGCTCTGGACACCATGTCAATGCAAAGCTCATGAATGGAACAGGTTGCTCTGGATTTTCATTTCAAAACTCTCTAAGCTGAATTTTAGGTATGAACATAAATATCACCCTGATGAAAGTCCTTTCATGAATTTAAAGTCTATATTCAATTCATTATCTCAGTTTCTTATATTAAATGTGTTTGGTTGTTTTGGAGACAAAAAAAAAGAAAAGAGCAGGATCTTTTAAACTGCCTTATGGAGGGGCAGACAGTATTTTCATACGAACATTAAAGCTACTACCTCTCTTTTGGTAGGATAGAGGCATGGTATGCACCAATCTTTCCCAATTTTCCCTGTAACACCTGCTGTGTTGTGTTCTCCTTGGCTCCTGATAATTTTGCATTCTACTGTGTCTTCATAAAATTGATGATATCTGATTTGTTCCCTGTGCATGGGTATCATAGGCTCCAAAAGAGGTTCTCCAAGTTCAAGATCTAGACAAGTTTCAAAGCCAGAAATGTTTCAGAAATGGCTGGGGGTTGTACATGGGACTGAACAGTGTTCTGCAGTCAGGTTAGCAAAGGAATATATTCAGCTGGGCATGAACCTGATTTTACACCTAGCAGGCAGCCAAAAAACATCTGGGATGTCTTCTTTGCAGGTATTATCATAGCAATCTTTCATGCTTTTTTTGGCAGGTTTTAGGTATAGCAAATACTTTCAAGAAAATATGGGGTTTATCCCATTTGGTTTTAATTTAGCAAAGTTCTTTGTTCTCCATGTAGTGTTAAACAAATTACAACAGAATAAATCTCCAAATAAATAAACTCTTAGGTGTTTTTTCTTTACTTGTACAGCATTCCTTCCTTCCCATCTTCCATCCGGTCCTACAGATACTTCCCTGTTTTACTAAGGCATTCATGTTTATAACTTTTATTTTGATTTCAAGGCCATGCAACCTGGCTTTTTCAGTACCAGAATCTCTTGTGTTCAGGAAACATTTTTCCAGCTTCAAGAATGGAAAATATTCAGAATCAGATTGGAAATAGGACACAACACTGTGGAAAAGGACCTCGGGGTCCTGGTCAATGGTAAGTTGAATATGAGTCAGCAGTACCCTGGCAGCCAGGAGGACCAGCCATGTCCTGAGGGGCATCAGGTACAGCAACACCAGTCGGTCGAGGGAGGGGATTGTTCCACTCTGCTCTGCACTGGGGGTGGCCTTACCTTGAACATTGTGTGCAGTTTTGGGCACCTCAGTATAATGACATTAAGCTCTTAGTGTCCAAAGGAGGGCAATGAAGATGGCGAAGGGCCTTGAGGGGAGGCTATATGAGGAGTGGCTGAGGGCACTTGGTGTGTTCAGCCTGGAGAAGAGGAGACTGAGGGGAGACCTTACTGCACTCTACAGCTTCCTTGTGAGTGGAAGCAGAGGGGCAAGTACCAATCTCTTCACTCTCGTGACCAGTGACAAGACTAGAGGAAACAGCATGAAGCTGAGTCAGGGGTGGTTTAGGTTGGATATCAGGAAAGGTTTTTCACTCAGAGGATGGTTGAGCACTGGAACAGACTCACCAGGGAAGTGGTCATAGCACCAAACCTGGGTTCAAGAAGCATTTGGACAATATTCTCAGGCACATGGTATGATTCTTTGGGATGGTTCTGTGCAGGGGCAGGAGCTGGTCTCAGTGAACCTGATGGGTCTCTTCCAACTCAGCATATTCTGTGATTGAAAATGAAAAATGCTTCTTTTCAGCTCCTCTGTTATTTCATTAGGTTGGCTTGAAATGCCTGGGTTTGCACCTGAGCATCATGGACATATCCATGGTCGTAGTGATTTCTGGATTGTATGCTTTCTGGATATGAAATGTTGATGACTCACAAGCATTAAGAGGCTTCATCAGGACTCACTTGTACATACCACATTACAGATGAGTAATTTTTTTTTTAGTGAGTTATAGGTTTGATTCATTTTAAATGGTGATTTTCACAGATTGCTATTTCATAGTTGTGCCACTGCATATCAATCTAACAGCTGAAAAGCCAACCATTGTATTGTAGCAATTGATTACTTAATGTCTAGGCTTGTTTGTGTGATTTTTGGGGTTTTTTTGAACTAAGGGAATGAATTTGTTTGAGTGACTGCAATGCTCAGTAAATACCAGTTATCAATTCTCTTTCTAATGACAACTGATGACATGATTTTTACAAATGGTTGAGCATTTGGCAAATGCTAACCATAGAAATCGAATGAGCTGAAAGAAACTCCAGTCTGCCCTATTGTCACTACTGAGCTGACAGATGGGAAAAAGAGGAGGAGGTTGTGATGCTCTCCCAGAAGCCCAGGGGCACACCACAAAATGACTGCTGAAGTGTCTTGACAGAGTGTGAGAGAAGTACAGATTTCTGAAGAGCAGACATCACCTATATTTTGCTTTAAAAGTTACCCTTTCTATCACAGCCTCCCCAGACGGACTGACCAAATTCTCTTTGGAGCACCAGAGCTCATTTGAGCCTCAGCAGTGGAGGTAAAATTGAATTTCCCTGACAAAAGGAGGAGCTGGAGCCAGGCTACCTCCTCCAGCAGCTACTGGAAGAGCAGGAGAGCAGGGCTACCATTACAGCTGCCCCAGGCAGGTGTCCTGAATGCCAGCATCTGCTGATGCTCTGGACTCTGTCACCTGCCTGGGCCTTATCAGCATGGCCAGGGCACTTTGCTTTCCTGACCATCTGCTGCTGTGAACAGCTGCCCGGTCTGCTGGTGCCTAAGCAGCAGGGAAAATCCCCCAGTATGCAGAAGAGCCAGTAAACCCCAGAATAAGAATTGAGAAATGGGCAGTGGCAGTCTGTGGGGATCAGATCACTTGGCCTTCCCTTTCCTTACCTTTTTCCTTTTTTTTCCTCCTCAATTAGTCTAATGTGACTCCTTTGGTTTTGTAAAGAGTGACTTGACAAGTTAAAAGTACCAAACTTCAGTAGCTTCACCCATATGTGCTGCATGCCTCAGGCTAGACAGTACATATTGGTAGCCAGACTGAGAAGAACATTTACCACATTACCTCTTAAAAACTCACTTTATTTTTCTTGTTGAGCTGGCCCCCATCCAATGTGACACTCCAGCATGAGCCATGTAGTGACAGCAACAGCCTCCATGGAAACACACCAGAGCATGAGGCCAGCCGTGGGGTAGAGAGAAAAGGCAGCTCTGTCCTTTTTCTTAGTCTGCTGCTTTTTTGCTCTGAACGAGCTTTCTTTTAATTTCTAAAGCATTTTTATGAGTACCTCTCCTATGCCACTGTGTCTTCGGTATCTCTCCCATAGCAATGCAAAGTTATACTGAACCTGGAAAACCTGGGGCTGATTTCAAGGCATCACTGTCTCACAGCCTCAGCCTCAGGAACCTCCACTCCTTTTACATGCTGGAGCCAGGAGGGGAACCTGCCTTTCCAGCTGAGAAACATGTAAACACCAGCTGCAGTGGGTGGAGGTTTGAATGTGCAGTATGGAGTGATTGGCTCTTGTGGAGAGTGCCCTGCCAGCGGCCTTGGGACTGGTGTGCCTAAGGTCCTGCTAACTGAACGTCTCTTTTTGGCAAAATGGAGGGAGCAAAAGAAAACAGCATCTCAGAAATTTCCTCTATGTCTTTCAGAATTTGAAATACTCTCTGCTTCATCCAGGAAAAGGGTGGGTGGAGGGGAGATGTTAAGCAGGTTGCTCTCCCAGTAGACTAACTGGGGAGACTTTGATGGTCAGGATGCCCTGAGGATAAAACCAATGTCATCAGGGCTATTACCACACATCCTGAAAACTCACTCCCCTATCTAATAGCAGCATGCAAAGTTGTCTAATGCCATTATGATGTCATTTTGTCTTAATATTTCCCTGAAATTTTCCTTTTTTTCCCCCTGACTGCCTTGAAGTAAATCTCTCATCCTGGCTATCCAGTGAACCAGGTAGCTGTTTGGCATTGTTCCAAGTGTTTGAGCATTTCACAGATGACAGGGTAAATGCAGCAAAATTTGTGCACCCACAGACTAACTGCTACTATGCTTAACTTCCAGACACCTGGCTTCACAGTCACAGACAATGTGACCATACCAAGTTTCATCACACATTGCTTGTAGGTTTGCAGGTCTGAATTCACACTGTAGTGGGAAATACCTGTTCTGTACATGTCGCATGGAGAATCAGGTTTCACCACAGCCAGAGTACTGAGCAGGGAGTCTCCTAAACTAATCAAAAATGACTGACAGCAGTTATGTAGCAAAATTGCCTCTCTCAGTATGTAGGAAGTCTAAGTATGGGCTGCAAGGCAGTAGTTTTTGGGGCTGGGAGGCCTAGTCTGGTTCTCTTTCAAGCTGAGCACCTCATCTTTTCAAGGGGCTGAATTAGCTCTTTTTTTTTTTTTAATTTAAATGATACATCAGTACCTTAACCATAATATATATATGACATGTAATACAATAAGCACATTTTAATGTCTAATGCCTTAATACATGTGTTATGAATACTAACAACAACAATACACGGCAAGCACCTAGGTGATGTATCTCCTACATCTCTTACCTCCCAGCTCCACTACTTACATTAGATGTGCTTTTCTGAGGCACTAGGATATGTCTTATGAAATGTGGACTGTAGGCATTTACATCAGGGCCAATCACCTTTGCACCTTCTGTAACGGAGAAAGATACTCACCTTTGGGGTCTCTCTCATCTCATCCTAAAATAGGTCTCTAAATTTTACTGGCATTGCAAGGCATCTTTATCATACCAAACATTTCATTGAACATCAGGAATCACACTTGGCTTCAGCATGAACTCCAGCTCTTTTGACACTGATATGGTTGCTCCTCATGTTGTTGCTGAGCTAAGTGCTTTGGGTATTCTTGGATAACACCAAGTCACCTAGGCTAATTGTGGTCTGAAATCTTCCAGGTATAGCAACAGATCTTAATAAAATTGGGCACTGTTTCCTCAGTTACATTTCCTCACAAGACTGTTTCCTGACATCTCAGACACACAAGAAAACTAATTCTGCATCATAAAGGAAATCAGTCACCTGGCTTTCTAAATTTCTGATCTACTGAAATTACTTCTCAAAATCACCAGGGGCTCTAGGACTCCGGTTAACATTCTTAGTATCTATTTTCAGTGTATGAGCCTGGGTCCTGAGATGATGCTAATTTGAACATCTACATTGAGTTAGTGGTCTGGGCATTTTTATCAACTGGTGATGTGGCCCATGAACTCTGTGTAATTTCCCAGTATCTTTCACATCACTTTTCACCTCTTCTCCTCCTCATCTATCCCTCCTCATCTCTCTCTCATTCCAAGAGAACCTGATCATTCCAACATCTTTAAAGTGTAATAAATTAAAAAGAAACTTTGTTGGCTACCTTTAAAGTACTTTATATTGCTTTAAATCACTTACACTACCACAGGAATGGTGCAAAGAATGCCATCTAATTTACATAAAGTCACCCAGAGGTTAATTAGTATATGAAGGTTAATTTCCAAAAGAATGCACTAGGAAAAAAGCAGCAAAAAGCAATTCTTTCCTTAATTGGTTTTGTACACACCTCATTCAATGTTTTACAAATGTACTCAGTAATTTCTGTCTTCATTTTCTAGGAAGATTGCATGTCAGGTAGAAAGGAAGTCTGTCATTGTGTCTGTCTGAGTGGTTACTTGCTGACCTTTTGGTGTGGAATAGACTATTGGGAAACATTGCCATCACATGCCATCATGATTGCATGGTGGGCATAGTAATGCTACACTTGCATGCATCATCTGCAGTGGAACAAAAAATTAATTCCCAGTTGTCTTTCTAATTGAGTAACTGATGGGAAATGTTGATATAAACATCACATAAAAAACAGTACATTAGAAACAGCTCTGTCCACACTGTGGAATGGAGGGAAGGTGTTCACCTGGTGAGCCCACATGCCAGAGAAAAACCAAGGCATTTCATGTTAGTAGGGAGGGGCAAAAGTGATTATTTTTCTGTTTGAAAAGAAATACTCTGATGAATTATCAGAAACTGTCCTCAGGCTCGTCTTGGAGCCTTGCTGGATTCGCCTCTAAATTTGGACACCCAGAGTTGTGTTTTGTTTTCATATCCATTTCTGGACCCTGTGACTTCAGTGGAAGTAGTTATGCTTTTCTACAAGAGCTATACTGGACAGAGTACAGCTTAATTTGAAGACACTATTCTCAGCAATAACATTCACTTCTACTATCAATACCCTGAAAACACAATGGGTTATACAGCATTTTTAATGAGAGTTATTAGCATTTATTGCAACTAGACATCTGCCAGAGCTTGAATCTTGATAACTTCGAACTACTTAATGACATTGAGTTCGGATTTTGAAATATGTGTTAGCAGCCTTGTGTTCTTAGGGGCTTTGATGCTATTCTAACCCCAACATGTGTCTTTCTCAGAAGTAAATAGGAGAAATCCCCAATAGGAGGGTTGAACAGCACTATCTGACTCTGAGGACTTCAATTTTATTTCTGTCTTCTCCATCAAGCTGGTTAGACACCTGGCAAATAAATTCCAGTGGTGGAGCCAAGGATCTACTCAAGCTCATGCTAGAAACAGAACATCTGCTGCCCCTGGATGCAGCGTCAAAACCATGGGCATATCGCACTGTACAGCCTTTGCTGCCTTCCTGCCACTCCTCCTCTCTCTCTGCAGTAGCAAGGTGGTGGCTTCACCTTTGCTCCTTGGAAGGATGAAGTGGATTTACAGTTCTGTAAAAGTTATTTCTGGTACACATTTCTACAGAGGCTGCATGGAAACCAGACCTGATGCAAACATTTCCATGATGAGTGGGTATACAGTGGTACAGCCTCTCCTGGGTCACATGAAACTAGATGTTATGTTTGGCAGTGGTAACAAGGTAATCAGACCTTTCCATTTTCCTTGGTCTTGAATAAATCCATCCTTGACAAGTAACATCCCTGTGTTAATTCAGAAGTTTTAATATAATAAGAATGCCAACAATTATCATTGAGCTTATTTATTCTTTCTATGCATGCACTATTCCTTATTATTCTTCGTGCCTAGGAAAACATTCTTTCTGTTCCTTTAAACAGCTCTTGTCCGTTGTTGCTGTTTACAATCTCCTTATTGTTGCTGAGTGTTCTCCTATTCCCTGCTATTGTTTAGCAAAGCTGAATGCATTTTGTTATTTTAATCTTTCTTAAAAAGTCAATCTCTTAATTAGAATCTATGGTTGTTGAGTTCCACTGGTGTCTACAGGCTAAACACCACTAAGGCTGTTTTCCTACTAATTGTGCCCATTAACATGACATTTTTTACTGTTGTTGATGGCATTAATTTGTTTGTTGGTTTGTTGTATTTTTAAAGACTGTTTATCTAGGTGAGAGGCAGAAAGTAAAATTCATTAAATCAGATTTTCAGAAGTTTAAAGCCTACAAGGCATTGAAAGTGATGATTTTCTTGGTTAAGATTTTAAACTGAAACATACAAAGATAAACAAAAAAGCCTGGGATTTGGAGATTGAGCACATCAAAATCTCTCAATAAAACACAGAGATTTTAAGAACATGCTTGTAAAAGAAGACTGTCAAATGCTGATCTGCTCTTTCTCCTACCAATTCCTAATGAGCATCAAAAATGTGGAAACAATCCTTCATTTCTAATCTATCAAACATATTTTGCTAAAGAGACATTTGGAGATTCAGTGAGAAGAATAGTAATGCCAAAAAAAAAAATTACCTTGTCCTTTCTCACTTTTGTTTCCAGTTTTGCTCACTAATCACCCTGTATGCAAGTTTTTAGGAGAAGGATTTCACTCTTCTATCATGCAATCAAAGAAGAATCGAAGAACTTTTACACAGATATCACAGCAACTTTTTGAAGTAAGTTTTGATGGGCTTCTCAGTGTGTCATTTCTTTTCTGTGTACCTCTTAGGAATGTAAATTTTTCACACATGCAATTGCTCTCCACACCACCACACATAAGCTAGAGAATAAATGTAGTAACAACCCAGCTGAGGGATGTATCTTTTACCCTGTATATAAATTTACTGTAGTTTGAATGTTTCTTGAGCTGGGGTTTGTCCCATTTGATTCAGTTCTATTTAAATGAATGATTTCATTTAAATGAATTATTTCATTATTTCATTCATTATTCATTCATAGGTCATTTATTTCATTCCACAAAAAGTTGCATTGCTTGGACATACAAAATAATGGTATTCCACCAAGGTATGTTCACAGTGTTTCCATCTATCTCATCAATCCACAGAGATTGTTAGGTTCAGCTGTGTAGCGTGGCTTCCTCTACAGTGCTTGGGATGAATCCTGTTCTGTCACTCTGCTACATTATCCAGACACTTCT
Organism: Campylorhamphus procurvoides; assembly: GCA_013396655.1. Lineage (NCBI taxonomy): Eukaryota > Metazoa > Chordata > Aves > Passeriformes > Dendrocolaptidae > Campylorhamphus > Campylorhamphus procurvoides. The sequence goes on from WBMV01006966.1 coordinate 378,151, forward strand.
CCTGGGTCCCACATTGTAATCTGCTGCCTACTTCCGGTATAAAAGTAGCTTTTTAAAAGGCATTCTTCCTTCACTTGGAAGGTGAATCCTAGCAGCTGGGACTTCCTAGTCCTTGCCATGGCTATGATTGAATTTTTCACATCAGTCCTAGACCTGATGTGGCCTTATCCCTGATGACAATTTCCTGTATAGCACCAGACCACACTAATAATTTAGCTATGTGACTAATCGCATTCTAATGTTGGACCTGTGCCCCAGTTACTCACATGGATGTGACCTGAGAACAACTACCTGTTGGGCCATCCCATCACTGTGCCTTTGGGCATGCCCACATCTTTCTGTATGAGCTTCACAGTGTTCATTACCACCTGCAGCGTCTACACCTCCCCTGAGAGTGATCATTGCTCCATGTCTGCATTGTCCATCTCATTCCCCTCTTCCACCCCACTGTTACAGCTGCTGAGGTAGACAGGTTTTCTTTTCCCTGTTCTCCTTCTGCCCATGCAGCTTTTCCTGTGTCACCACACAGTCGCTTAATTTCAGCAGCAGCAGAGCTTACTCCCTCTACAAGTTTCCCCAGCATTGTGATTTAAGCATTTTTGAGGTCTTTAAGAGCTGCAGCCTAAACCCTGACATGTCAAAAATTTTCCCATTTCCAAAGTAAGACGGCTAACACCGAAGACCCTGAAAGCTGAATTCAGAGTCCAATAGGTTAAGCCCCCTCTGGGAATTTCAGAAGAGGTTGGGCATCTTGTCTGGTCAGTCTGGAGTATGAGAGATCCTAGGTGAAAGACATGGGGCATTTCCTGACACTGGGCTGCATCTGAGCTGGCTCAGAACTCTTCTTTGAAAGATTTGACAGCAGACCAGGATGTTTCTGGAGAGCAAACATCTAGTGAGTTAAACAGTATTAGAAAGTAGGCAGTCTGGATCCCTGGGATTTATGCACATGGATTTTGTCCAAGTCCCAGTATAATTCTGAAAGGTGTATGTGTTGCTACTAATGCCTGCTCCTCAAAAAATATCTGGCAAAAAAATTCATGTGCTAACACCTATATACCTATACTCATATATCTACTGACTTTGATTTTCAATGAAATTCCTGTGTTTACACAACTAAATGACGTGTCTGCATCAAAAGGCCCTTGGCATCCAGCTCACCACTGTGCATTGTACACCACAATTCCATCCCAGGCTCAGGGGCCAAACAGCCTGAAGTTCAGCCATCCTGGTACTTAAATGAAGAGATTCATTCCTCCTGTGTAAGTAGAAGACAAACTAGCTAGCACAGAAAAATAAAAATTAATGCTTTTCCCCTTTAAAGAGTAAAAGCATCTGTAGAAGGAAGACCTATCCTTTAAAAGCATGAACAGTACTTAAATTTGGCAGAGAACAAGGTATTTTGAAATTATGCAACACAAAACAGACACTGACACCTCTACTGAAACGTGACACTGATTCCAGGATGTTCAGGCACTCCTGCTGGGACAGATAATCTGCATTTAAATTACAAGGTTCAGCCATATGTCTGGCTGGGAAATGAAAAGGGTGGAATGATAGATACTACCTTGTGCTTCTGCTGTTCGAATCTTTCATCCTGCTCAGTCACTCTCATGCACTGTGGTCTGTTCCAGAATAAACTCTCTTCCTATTAGATAATATCCAAATGTCTCCAGGGCCTGTTTCAGAACTGAACATTCCCCCTTTTTTTTTTTCCCTCACAAATGATATATCAAGTCTTTGGTGGGAGCAAGCTTTTGACTAATATTCCCCTCTGGTTATTTAACTTGTAATAATGTATCAATTTAACCCATGCAACTTTTATTTGAGATTTAGGCTATGACATATGGTTGAGGATTTGTGCTGTCCAATTTAGGAAAAGGGAAATCTTCCTCATCTAACGAAAATGGTACACCCTACCTCCCCAGTCTTGTTTGTCTGCATGAGTTTTAGCATAAGAGAGCAATATTTCGCAATCATTCAAGTGATTTTTTATTCCAGCTGGTATTGACTAGTCTTTGCCATTATCTTTCAATGGGAAAAACATATTTTTGTTTTGACCATCAAGTCAAAGCAGCATCTTCTTTGTAGCTGCTGCATGATTCTGTAAAAGCTTGGATTTCACTTTGTTTAGACTGTGAGAAGTTACTATAATAATATTTCCAGTAGTTTAGTTGCACATCCTAAACCAAAACAGAATTAATTGGTGAGAAAAAATATAATTTTTATTACTATGAAGAAGGAAAAAATAAAACAGCTTAAGAACAAAGGTGTCTGAAATATAGAGCCTTCTGCCACATTTTCAGTGTGTTACTATTTTTGGCCTTTTGTTTGTGATTTGCCATTGCATACGGTTTGGGTTTAAGAAACACAGGATAATGTGGGCTTAGTGATTTGTTTATGGTACCAGTTGTAAAGGCACAATGTGGGTTTAGAAATTTGGTCACTGCACTCTTTAAATCATAAATACTCACAGAATTTATAGTATTCATTGTAAACCTTGGAGAAAGACAGGGAAGACACTGCACAGCATCAGCACATTGCCATCCTTGTAAATGGCACATGGAATTTGATGGAGACATTTTTTAAGCTACACATGCAAGGAGCTGAGCTAAAAGATGGGGCTCATCCAAGGGAGAATCTGCTCATGAGGCCTTCAAAGGATGATGCCAATGTGGCTGGGGGATTTTCTGGAAAAAATGGTTTTACAAGTGAGCAAAACAAGGTCAAAATAAATCTTTCCTGTCCTTCCAAGCTTTCTGTGGTTTTCCCTCCCTGTTTTTGAGACCCTGCAGTTGAACTGAGTTCCTGACTGACCCCTGGCCAAATTGGTGTGGCATGAAGTCTGTCACCACCAGTGGGGGTGATGGGAGAATGCCACATGGTCCTGGACTGCTACTTGTCTTCTGCTGTCTCCAGTTACCAAGGCAGATGTTTGAACTTAGCCCTCACCTGCAGACCTCTCTGCTTTTATCACCACTTTGGACAAAAAAAAGGTGGAAGGACCATTAGTTAAGCCCAAGTGAGAACAGACAAAAGTGGATGTTCTTGTGAATTGCTCCTAGAATTGTGACTGGTCTGTAGTAAGAACAAAGAAATACAAGAATTAGCATAATTACTCTGAAGGTACTTATTTTCATATATTCTTTATTGTTGTTTTATTTCAGGACAGGTTTAATTAAAAGTAAGCACTGGCAGTAATCATATGGTATGTGCTTCCTTTTCCAAGCTTTGAAAAATCTTTTCTTATGAGGGTGATAAATCATCTAAATGAGCATGCATGAAAACTTGTAAAATGTCATTTGGTACAGAATTTTTCCACACATGGCACATATCCTAAGCAAGTGTTTTATGAAAGAGACCAGAGAGTTTTATGGAACATGATTTGGTATATAATACAATATAATATAATATAATATAAATAGATTGAATTTTTTTATATATAGGCCATACACAAAATACTATAGGTATCTGCTGAAAGGAAGACAGCATGATGAAGCTCTAGGAGCCACAAAGCCTATGGTACCTACTACGCATCTTAACAACAACTGCCTAATGGACATACTGTTGACAAAAGAACCCTTTGAGTCATTCTGAGAAGAATATATACATAAGCTTCCATGAAATATGTCATCCCTTTCACTCATTTATATCAAGGAAATACCAACAAAACACTGTGTTTAAATAGCTTTAAGGACCTGATATAAATCAACAATAGCCAGGAAATTCAAGAAAGTCAAAGCCTGACACTCCCTCTTCGGCACATTACACCCTGTTTTTGCAGAGAAAGCTAGAAATCTTGGGTATCACACCTCATTTTCTGTTCTTGATTTATGTCAGAGCCTATGGGAAAAGTACCAGCATTAACAGAAGCTTCCACCTCAGACCTTCCACAGCAAGGGTTCGAATGAAGTCACGAGAAGTCACATGTGCTTTACATAAAATATCAGTAACTTGTGAGTGGTGAGACACCACTGTCCAGCAGCAGAGACTGAGTCCCTACTCTACCTAGCTGCTCTCTCACTCAGAGCTGCCCAGCCAGCGCTGGTACAGACACAGTGCCCTGCGGAAGGGAGAGACGCTGTACACATGCCAGAGGAGTGGCTTCACAAAGCCTGTGCGTAGGACGTTTTCCATTCTGGCTTTGGTTCAGCGGCTGCGGTGATCCTGGGGTGACAGCACTGCCAGTACCACCATTGCCAAGCCTGTTGGCTCCCAGAAGCCCCCAGAGCTGCAGCACAGCCCTCTCTGCACAGTCACACTTCTGGGAGAAGACCCCGGTGCCCAGTTTCCAAGCTTCAGTATATATTTCAGTATGTACGTATTGGCATATATAACACCAAAACACACTTAGTCCCAATCTTTCTTCTGATGCAATCTAGAAAGTTAGATTGTTTTTCTTGTTTTAGATTAAGGCAAGTTGACAGTTTTAGCCTGGAGTAAAGGAGGCTCTTGAGAGACCTTATCACTCTCTACAACTACCTGAAAGGAGGTTGTAGCAAGGTACAGGTCAGCCTCTTCTCACAAGTAATAAATGATAGTACAAGAGGAAATGGCCTTAAGCTTCCACAGGGGACAGTTAGATTGGCTCTTAGGAAAAATTTCTTCACCAAAAGGCCACCCAGGGAAGTGGCTGCCTCCATCCCTGTAGGCATTTAAAAGATGAGCAGAAGTGCTCAGGGACATGGTTTCATGGTGAACTTGGCAGTGGTTGGATTCAATGACTTTACAGTATTTTCAAACCAAAATGATTCAATGATTCTATGAAAATATTTTATTCCAGTGCAGGGTTAGATGATGCAGGAAGACTAGTGAAGGTTTTTTTAGATACTCTTTTTCCTCTTGCCTCTCCTGTTGCAGTGATACCTGCAAGTTATCAAAGGTCAATATTGGCTTTGGAATGGAAAAGGAAGGAGGCATCTTCTCCAAAGCCTTCCAGTCACCTCTAACCTCAGGAGCCTTATTTTACAGAAGCAGTTTCTTTGGTCCTATCCTTTTTGTCCTGGGGTCCTCCCCTTGTCATCTCTGGGCCCAGGAAATTCTTCCTAGACAAAGGCAGAGCTGTCACCACCTCTGCCACAGCAGGAATGTCCCAGGGTACAGGGTAGTGAGCCAGGCCCTGAGAACTCAGGGCAAAATAGGTCCTGAATTAAAGCCCCATCTCCTCTTGCTGCTTTGCAATTCTACTTACAATCTTGACTCATAGTGAAACAATTTGGAGAAGAGAAAAAAAAAAAAAAAGACTTCTCTGTAAGAATTCTTTTTATTGTCAACTTTCACACAGTCAGAAAAAGAAATTCCCTAGGCAATTAGAGCTTCTAATATTACAGGCACAAGGTTTGTTTTGAGAAAGCAAATACATGTCAGCATTTTTAAAGTTATTTTCTCAACCTTCAGACACATTGGCAAGGCATTGATTCAGTGGAGTTTTTCACATGAAGGCATATAGACTGGAAAGCACAGTACTAGGTGTGAGTGCAATATGCCACTTGTCTGTTAATGATAAAGAGCAAAAATACAAAGGAGCTGTGAAACAGAAAAATTAAAGGAGGAGAGAGGCATTCAACATTTTCATAGGTGATTTGGATACAGAACGGGAAGGGATACTTAGCAGTTTGCAGATGACACAAAACTGTTGACTCTCTCAAAGGCAGGGCAGCCCTTCAGGGAGACTTCAGCAAATCAGAGGGCTGGACAACCACCAACCATATGGAGTTCAACAAGGGAAAGTGCCGGATTATACACTTGGAATGGGGCAACCCTGGATGTTTGTATAGCCTGGGGAATGAGATGCTGGAAAGCAGTGCCATGGAAAGGGACCTGGGGGTCCTGGTTGATGGCAAGTTGAATATGAGTCAGCAGTGCCCTGGCAGCCAGGAGGGCCAACCATGTCCTGGAGGGCATCAGGCAAAGCATTGCCAGTCGGTCGAGGGAGGGGATTGTCCCACTCTGCTCTGCACTGGGGTGGTCTCACCTTGGATATTGTGTGCAGTTTTGGGCATTGCAATATAAGAAAGATATTAATCTCTTAGAGAGTGTCCAAAGGAGGGCAACAAAATGGTGAAGGGCCTTGAGAGGAAGCCGTATGAGGAGCAGCTGAGGTCACTTGGTCTGTTCAGCCTGGAGAAGAGGAGACTGAGGGGAGACCTCATTGCAGTTCCAACTTCCTCGTGAGGGGAAGAGGAGGGGCAGACCCTGATCTCTTTGCTGTGGTGACCAGTGACAGGATCTGAGGCAATGGCCTGAAGTTGTGTCAGGGAAGGTTTAGGTTGGATATTAGAAAAAGGCTCTTCACCCAGAGGGTGCTTTGGCACTGGAACAGGCTCCCCAGGGAAGTGGTCACAGCACCAAGGCTGACAGAGTTTAAGAAGCGTTTGGACAATATTCTTGGGCACATGGTATGACTCTTGAGGCTTGTCCTGTGCAGGGCCAGGAGTTGGGTTTGATGATCCTTGCACTTGATTATCCCTTTCAACCCAACATATTCTGTGATTCACAGAAATGGGTGTGTGTTACCCAATTATTGGAGATTTCCCTGATACTAATATCTAAAATCATTAGTGTAAAGGCAGCGTGGGTTAGGGACACCTGCATAGCTGTGACTACCTGAGGGCTTTTAGTTTGTTTTCTCTTTGGTTGGTTGTTTGGCTTTTTTGTTCCAAATCATACTTTCCACAGTGGCAGTGGTGTAAAAATAAACTTAAATCAGTTTACATGGAATTGGATAAACACAGTGTAAAAATTACTCCACTCATGCAGCTTGCATTCTCTGTCTATAAAATGTTAGTCTTGAGTGTTTGTAATACAACTTAATAGATAAAGGTATCTAAAAAGAAATGTGATCACTTTAAACTAAGTAGCCTCTTTGACTTAAGCCTGTTTATTACTGTAAGGTGGGCTGTTCCTGGACATATATTTGAACAGTGTGAAAGATCCAGCACATGTAATATCATTTTCAGTCAGCTTGGTGAACTTCTGTTGAACAGGTAAAACATGAAACCAAAAAATAGTTTGTAGAAGAAGAGAAGAATTTAACAAGTATGTGCTAGAGCCAGAAATTATCTGTTTCATATATTTTTCCCACGAAGTGAATCCGTGATATCCAAAGTCAATAGCAGAGGTATTTCCCAAATCTGGCCCCTGACCTTGCAGCTGGACCCTGTCCCTGCACAGCCTCCCACTATCCCCAGCAGACTTGCAGCCAAGGCAAGATGGTTGCGCATACACATGTGATAACTTGACCAGTGACCTAGATAAGACATATTTCCTAACCTGGAGGGCAGACAATTTTAAGGGCACACTACTGCCTCTCCTCCACAGGAGAAACTTGTCCCAAAAGGCATTCTCTGTGTGGGGTAACTGTGGTTTCAGAGAATGGCAGGGGCTGTCATCCAGAGGCAGAGATTGTGCATGGCAGCTCTGTGAATGTGGTGAAGAACTGGAGGGAAAATATGAAAAGAAGATGAATCTGTTCAGCACTAAACATGTTTATTTTAACTTCTCTGTAGCTTCTGAAAAATCACTGAGCAAAACTCCAGAGTATAAATCAAAGTGAGAGAGAGTAAGAAAAATGGCAAGCTAAAGAAAGTCATTACTTTGATTGGCAATGAAAGATTACTCAGGATTCGTAACTGTGTTTACCTAGCTCAGCTTTAAGTTCACCATTCCAAACCCCACAAAAGAATCCCACGTTAAAAACAAAAACTAAATCAAAAATAGCTGAAATTTTTCATTGGAAAATGACTTGTGTAATGGCTAGTGGAAGTGGAAGTTTGTGGGTTGCCACCTATGCTCATATGGCTAGGTATTCTTTACTATTAAACGCATACTTTATGGAATTTCAAGCTTTCTCTCCTGATAGTTTAAAATACAGAATAAAAGCTAAAGAGATGAACATAACTACCTGATTTTTTTTTCTCCTTTCAGTTTCGTATTCTTCAGCTATAACTTAGCGCAGTCCAATTTACAGTATAAGGCCGGAAAGTCAGTACTAGGCACACAGTTACACTAAATACTGTTCTCACTTGTTCACTATAAGCTCCCTATTTCCTTCTTAATAGCTGTGTTCAAAAGAATCTACTTGCGTAATTGTACAGCAGCAAGCCCTGGTAGCCTCAATCCCCAAGAATGTTTTCAGTGACCTCTTCCTGCCCAGTTTTTCCATGAGAGAGAGAACTCTTGGGAAAAGGGGAGCCAACAGTGTTACCAAAGAGTAAATGAGTAGACAGATGCAGAATAGAGATTAGTGGTTTAGGGAAGAAAAAAGATTTTTCCTCGCCCCGGTGTTACAATTGCTTTTACAAAACATCCTGTCCTTTTAACATTTCGTAACCTTTTCATAGGTCCTCCCAGCAACAAAGTAGATCATAATTTTAGAAATGAGAATATTGGAATAAGCACATTTCACCCACAGAGCAGTTGCCAGCATCAAACCGAGCCTGTGGATCAGTCCTGTCTATGAAGAGGTTGGGTAGCTTTGCAGCAGCAGTGTGAGTCAACACGGCCATTTGCAGACAGGTAAGTGAGAGCAAACAAAGCCAGAGCATCAAAAATGAAATGTCAGCTTGTGAGGAGAACTAAGCCCATTAATACACACACATACCAGTACCACATGTGTAGCAAATCAAGATTTGTTTATTTATAGTATCAGTTTTGGTTATGGAGAAGTCTTCAAAAATCTAAGGGTAAAATGACCTTGAAAAGTTCACATTATTAAGAATTAATTATTACTCTCTGACAGACCCCATTTGTCACCATGAAAACCAGTTACATTTATTAGAGCATTTCTGGCATCACAGCAAACCTGTTTCCTTCATGTGAGAATTTGGTTTAGATTTTCTTCCCAGAGGGACTACAAGAATTTTTAAATGCACCAAGAGCAGTTTAAAGATTACTTAAATTTCAGGCGTTTTGTCCCTGAATCACTCTTCATAGTAGCTTCCATAATCAAAGAATTATCTTTGCTAGTGACAGGCAAAATTAATACTCAGAGTTTCATTTTTTAACTGTGACTGTCACCTACAGAACTGACACTGAGGACCACAGGGTAGATTATTCAGCAATTAAAATTATGTGATGTTGCTGAATACAGCATATTTCCTGTAGCTTAAAAACATGGCAATGCAGAGTAGGCAGCTTTTAATGTTTGGGTGAAATCTTAGCGAAAGTCTCCCATGACTCATTCAACTCCCGCCATTACCTTATATATGTGATGATGGTGTAATACAAGGTAGGGATTTAAAAGGACAAGAGCATAAATCTTTCTTTGCGATTGATGATATTTTGCCATTAGGACTCAGGGAGCTTGCTTTGTTACAGTTTCCCACCCTAGTCATAATAGGAATGCAAAATGAAAACTTCACATGCAGATCAAATCGTGTTTGTTTCCAAGACAAAATCTCCTACGGGATAAAGACCTGCAAAATGTGGTCTCAAAGGGAGGAACTCAGAATTCCTCAGTAACACCCCAAGGAGGCCTTATCACTTTGCCAGCCACAATCAGCTGCAAAGTCCCCATTTGCAGTTTTCCCTGGATGGGAGAAAAAAATTTCTGGCAACTATGACACCCCAGTGCTCTTAACTATTCACCCCAAATGGTCTGCCTCTTTAAATAAAGCACAGGCTGGGACACGCTATCTGCTTCTCAGAAAGCCGAAGGTGGATGCATGCCAGGGATTTGTGCAGCTTCCTGGCTTTGCTGATAAAGAAAGGCCACTGCGAGGTAAACCTCTGCTCTCTCCCCCACAGGTTTTCCCTGCGGCTGCCCAGAAACAAGGGACTCGAGAAGACAGGGAAAACATGGAGCTTGTGGCACCAGAACCAGCTCCCACACAGAAGGAGGCTCCTGAAGAGTTCGCGCTCACGCACTTCTACATTTAGAAATGTGAGCTTTGAGCCTGAGCATTTACATCAGCGGCTGGAAAGTATGAGAGAGCACATCTAATACTGAAAGTTAATGATAGCATTTGACCATGTTAACCAGTAAGTGACAAGACAGGGTCACAGGAGTTAATTATTCAAGTGAATGCTAAAAGAAATGTTTAAGAAATGCTGGTAGTTTGCACAGACTGCAATGGAAAAGTGACTAATCATTTCAAAGTTTAACCTTGACAACTCTAAGCAGACCATTCTTGCTCTTTTTTCTGGTTTTGCTTTTTAAGTCAATATTGCCTACCTTGCACTCAGAACATTACAGGTTTTCACAGCAGAAAACACTATGTCTAGCTAAAAGGGTACCTGTGACATGAAGACCAGAGGTCCAGGAGAGAAGCAATCTTCTATGAGGTGTGCAGATTTGAGAGAAGGGGGTTCTTCAACCTCTACTCCCAACATCCCCCATGATGCGACACTGCTCTTCCTCACCTCTCAGTACCGGTGTATTTAGGTTATAACCTCTTTTGGGCAAACTCTGCCTTGTTTGTTCATTGCTGAGCACAATCAGTCCCTGCCTGCTGCTGATGTCCCTCGGCAATGCCGCAATACAAACACTAATGAACACAGACTGCTCATACCTGCATAGCCCAATCTGAACCCACCACTTAAAAAATGTCATTATTTTTTTTGGTGCCCGGATAATTTAAAAAATTCCCAAGCAAAATACAATTACTGCCCTGCCATAACTGCTAAGCTGCTGCGGGAAATAGCTGCATAAATTTAAGAGCCAAACATTCCACTAGACCTCTTTTTTTCAACAATCAAATACCAGAGAGGAAGGTAATACTGGCAATGTATTTGTCTTCTTCTGTATGCTGAACTGTTTTACAACTTTACAACTTCCAATCATGATATATGAGAGTCTACAATTAAAAAAAAAAAAAGGCAAGTACAAACTAACGTTTTATAACACTAAAACATATATACAGCACTTTTCATCCCAAGTGTACTTAAATTACTTGACCTCTCAGGAAAGTACAGATATCTGCAGACTGGGACATAGCATGTGTTTAATAAACAATATTTGAGGTTTGGACATGGACATGAATAATTTTTCCAACTTACACCTTTGGTAAGGATAAAACAAAAAGTAAAAGCGTATTTAATGCATATAGCCCTATTAAGATACTGAAACTAAAAGGAAGACAGACTTGTACAACTTAAATATGAACAATATATTAAGTAAGGGTAAAAATGAAATTTGAACTGTTAGATGAGAGGGCAACTAAGTAAATAATACTTTTTAAAAAAAAAAGCCTTTGAAGTTATACTTTGGTTACCCTTATCAGGAAAACCAGAACCCAACCACTGTTGGGGTGGGCACTGCATGGGAATACACCCTTTGGGAATATTTTAAAAGGAAGACTGAAAAGTCCTCAGGGAAATTCTGCAAAATGCTTATGGGGAAAAAAAGATTCTTCCAGAAGAATCTTCCTGATGCATAGCATGAAATCACAGGGGTTGTTGGAACTTCCTATTCTTCCTGCTCATGTTGTAGGGGGGCTTTGGGTTCTCAAGGACAAGGAAGTCCACTTGTAGGAAGGGTGAACATGTAGGTGTTGTCAACCCTTCAGTAAATGTTACTTTGCATCTGTTTCCCAAAATGGCTCTTCAGCAACAGAAAAATTATAGTTAGGGAGCAAGGCAAGGGTGGTAGGAGGTGAGTGGGTAGGTATAAAGAGAACCTTTGATGCAACTCATACCTGAGAATAAATATGAAAGGACATAAAACATTTTAAAGTTACTGTTGCAAACAATCCAGTGACAAGTCAGCCTACATTAAGGGTAAACTCATAAGATAAGCATGTAAATTAAAAATTGCAGAAAGCAGACGTTTGGTTTTCAAGCCCCACTGCTCAAGTCAAGAAAAATTTTCTGTCCTGTGGTACTTGGACCGAGGAAGAGGGACGTGGTAAGGGTAGTGTGGGTGGTTCATAGTGTTCACTTTGCTTTGGCCTGGAAAGCTAGGAAGCCACAACAGTTCTTTGCTTGTAGGCTTTCTGGTGCTTTAAGCATGAATGTCCCTTTTGTCCTCTAACAATACCACTTGTGCTTTCAGGAAGACAGTCTTTGACCCTTTCCTGGACTGGGAATGGAAGCCAACTGAAGCAGCAGGATGCTCTTCCAAATCTACTTTGTGGTGTTCTCTTTTGATGCCATTGCTGGCATCACACAAGCCAGGGTGATTTCAGGCAACTTTGCTAATCTGCCTTCATTAGCCCATACCAGTAGTGATCATCATCATCATCATCATGGCTAGGTTTTGTGGACAAAGATTTACAAGGGTTCTACCCACGCTGCTACAACCACTGCTTATAATACATGTTTTCAGTCTTCCCTGCACTAGCCTTTCACTCGTTCCCTAGGAATAATTTCAGCTGGGCGTTACAGATCTTCCGCTCAACCTTACATGTCCCAGAGCAGACAGAAGGGATAAAGAGAGGACCTGCACCATCCTCTCTTGATGCAGGCCTGCTTATTTTTCTGAATATCTCTATGGGAAAACTTTTAGTCAGTTTTGACTTTTCCTTCCTTCTGTAAACCTAACAGGTTTAGGTAGTGTGGCAGTGATACATTCAGGTAAGTGCTGGGACTTAAATGTACCTATGCTCCCTTTACAGTCACTGGACATGATTGGGAGTCATATATTTAGTGCATTTTTAGGAACTCCAAAGTATCCACAGTTCTGTCTACCTTTCTAGCCTCCAGCAGCCACTGGAGTGGAAGGGTTTTCTGTGGGTCAGTCCTGGGTCACATCTGCTACCTTCACATGGATATTTTGAGTACCATAAGTTATCTCAAACGGCATGAGATCCCTACCTGTGAACGAATAAATGAAGCATCTGTCTCACGTCATCCACCATCCTTTGTCTATACCTGCTGGTAAGAAACAGGTGTTTTATCTCATCTATCTGAGAATGGGCTGGTGTACTCCCTGGGGATTCCTGTCCCTGTCCATTGATTTAATAGGAATTTAGGTGAGTAGATGAGATGTGATGACTAATTTTTAGATAGCTCTAGTGAGGTGAAATCAATCCCATCCATACTGGCACATGATTAATGTTGGAACAGTAAGCACCTTGCACTTTGCTCTTAAATGTCATAATAATTTTGGTTAGATTTAATGTTTTTTAAAAAGTGTTCCTGCTTTTATTAAATTGATCCTTGTTAATTATAATCCAATAAATTTTAAAAGAGGCTTTAAAGTGTAATGATTTATACATCTATGTTCAAAAATCAGAAATATCAGGCACCAAGCCACCAAACTCCTGCAGAATTCAGAACATGCATTTGAGAAGTGATTTTGAATCCCTATGAAAGTCAAATAGAGGGAGAAATATGTACAAGACATACTGCTATATTGTGACAAACCATAAAGAAGCTTTCAGCTATATAGCATCTTGACAGGCTGTTCAAAATCAAGTGTTTTACTTACCTCTTTACCTTGATAATCAGGTTTCCCTCTTTGCTTCACATATATATTATGCCATATTTAACACACAGAAGGAAAAAAAAAGTACTATTTTTATAATGAGAGCCAACTTTGACATGATGCACACTATTACTCTTTCTGGTTTTTTATCATGAGAAAAGCATCCTCTACTTGCTTGTATAGCAAACAGATCTTTCCTAGCTGTAGTCCTGATATGTGGACTAGAGATTTATGACACTGTAGTCCTACCCCTCAGGAATAACTGATAGTGTGTTAATATGCCAAAAAAAACGCCAACCAAACAACAAAACAGAAATCCAACCCCAAACTTAACATTTTTTATTCAGTTCTGTCTTTTGAAAAATGGGCTTTATTTACTTCCTCTGTGCAGTCAATGTCCCCATTAGTGACATAACCTCACTAATCCATTAATGCTCATGCAACTTTGTAACAGTATTCAAAAAGTATTTATAGACTAAATTCAGGGCATTTCCTATCATAGACAACACTTTTTTTTGCATTGTTCTTTCGACAAATTTAGTTATTCATTGTTCAGCCACACCTAGCAAGGTAGTCTTTCTGGTCAATAAATACCTACAAGATCTGTTGATTTTCTTGCATTATCTATATCCTCTGCTTTTCTTAGACTGTACTCAAATCACTGTATTTCAGAGTAGATGCCAGCCTCTAAGCCCAAATTAAGTGGAGGTATAATAAGTGTAACACAAGAAAGTAATTTGTTTACTTCTGTTGATCACCAGTTTACACGTGTACCCCATCCTCTATGTATCATTTTGGAAAAAAAAAATTATAAAAATAGCCATTAATAGCAACAGAAATTCTGGATGAAGGGACTTGCTTAACGAAAATCTGAAAATGAATGGGATTTTGAAAGCACCTATATTATTCAGAGGTCAGGCACATGCTGCTCTTTCCTTGTGTTCTAATAACAAAGCAGTAGGCATCTTTCATGGTAACAATAACAACCACTGTACTAAATTCAATCAAGCACTCTACATACAGTGACAGTGACATGTGATGATACTTGTGACAGATTATTATGGTCTTCCATCATAAAAGTGCAGCAAAAATTCAAGGCTGCAATAAAAATTAATCTGGCTGTGAAACTGCCTATAGTTATTTGCCCCCCCCCTCACACACTACAACACTGATGTATAGAAGCCATCACATGTGACTTTGTGAGGATATTAGATGTACATAAAGCTTGCCAAGAGAAATTCATGGTTGCTACAAAATACTCAGAAACCAAATACTGAAAGTGCATCTTTTTACATCTCCTGTGTCGTTACACACAATACCACGAATGACTTACTTGTAGGATGTTTTCAAAACATGCTACCAGTGAGCTGCTAATACCACTTCACCTTTCATACTGAGACTACTGATTCAAAGTCCTGACTGAGTCAATCTGACCAAGGAAATTACTCAAATTTAATTGCTGATTTGAAGTAAGTCAGTAGTTTTAGTGAAAACCCTAAGGATGAAAATCTTCATTACGAAATCACAGCCATTCCTAGGATTCCTCTGGATCTTCAGAAAAGGTGAAGGAACTGAATACCCAGAAGAAACTGGCATCAAGCTCGGTAAAAGTCAGGGATGCTGTGATGCTGCTGGTGGCAGGGCACTGTAAGATGGTACATCTCCTGTTGGTGGAAGACTTTTCTTTGAGACTTGTAAAAGCTGCACTCATTCAGTCAAATAGTGATTTGGAAGAAAGAAAAAGTACTGTCTCCTGCTAAGGAGAGGAATATAACTATAAACATAAAGGGATGTAAACTACATCCTTGAGTTTTGCCTCATTTGCTTAATCACTTTAGTATTCTCTGTTTGCAGTGCATCTGTATAATCCATACGTGGTAATAATTTCATGCACAACCTTTAGGACACACAGTGCTGTTGAAGTTGAACAAACCTTGTCAATCATTGAACACAGGAAAACCTGTTGGTGGAACAAATTTGCTGCATGCTTTAATTGTAGTCAAAGAGGCCTGGCTTCCCCTAGACTTTCATGTCTGGTTGTTCAACTAGAATTTTTTCCATGCATCTGAAATTTGCTCCAGGTTATATGATGTTTTGTGGCCCATCACAACATGGCATATTACCAATTGATACTATATAATCCACAATGAAAATATGCCCTTAATGCTCCATGACAAATTGAAAGAATTTGGATATCTTATTTAAAACAGTAGAGAGGAAATAGGAATACAGCCCAGTTCTGTAGTTTAAATTTATCCTTTTTGTTAAAGCAAAAGAGGGGTATAAATAAAAGGCATCTGAAAATTTGATTATTCATAAGGGGGACTTAGTGACTTCAGTTTTTCTGACTTGGCTTGTGCATTTTTTTTAACTGCTTCCTATCCATACTTATTTCTATAATAAATGAGCCAGGGTATTTTAGAATATGCTTTTATGATATTAAATTAGGCCTTTTGGAAAGCTCATTTAGCAATTCAGTAAAATGCTTCTATAGAATTAATAAAAAAAAAAAAGAACTGAAAATGTTACCCTTTTGAAATCAGTGAAAATAGCCCTTTTGACTGCTTAAGACTGCAGTTGCACCATTCTTTTATTTTAACATTCCACAGCATGATAGATGTAATGCCAACACAAAGAAAGGTGTACAGATTCTATTCCAAAGAGCAAACATTGCCAAATTGAAAATATTCTATTATGTTCTATAAACTAGTTTCAAACTCTATGGACATGTGTTTTTAAATAGATTCTATAGGCTTTTAAAATGGTATCCATACATTCTGTAACTGTAATTATTTTTAAAAATGTCATCCTCTGCCTAGGGATCTGCTTATTAATATTAGCCTTACAGTGTTAATAATTTTTGGTTCAGACTTGTTTGTAAGTAGTACTGTGACAGTACTGTAGGGGAATGATTAATTATAATTTTAAATGCATCCAAATATTTTGAAAAATAAATAAATAGATTTGATTACTGCTTATGGTGTCCTTAATGCATGTGCATGTAGATGTTTAAATACTTTGTATTTGCAACTGGAATTGAGCTTTTTTATTCTACCTGCAGCTGGACTATGAACTGAGTGCAAAAACAACAGGTGTTCTGGTTTCGGTGACTCATTTCTCAGCTTCCTCAGGGTCAGTTAAGCCACTAAATATTTATCAGATGTGCTTACAATATAGGGTCTCAAATCAAAACACTATCAATGTGGAATGCCTCATGCTGAGATATACCATCCTTTTATTTGAATATTTTTCTTCTGGATCAGTGGCTGTTCTGGAATGGCCAATGTTCATAGCTATACTGAACAGACAGAAAAATATCTCATTTTTTTCACCAGAATTTGACTTTGCTTTCCTGATGCTGCACAGTGCATTTTAATGAGAAGATTTTAAGGAGCTGAAGTGAGATAGAGCCTGAAATCAAGTCTCCTGTGCTTTACAGTTCTTCTCTTTCCTTCCCTCCTCTTCTTCCACCATGTGAGATGGACTGCACTGCATCAGTGCAGTGGCTGATGACCAAGAGTGCTACATTTAACTGTTTGCAATAAACATTCCTTGAATGATGGGAAACATTTCTACCTTGGATACAAAGTATGATACATTTCCCCTCCCCTCCTTTTTTTTTATTTTTTTTTTTATTTTCCCCTGACTAAATGACCAAGAGAGAAAAACTGAAAATAAGCTCCAGGAGTCTTTCATGACTCTGCAAAACATTGCCATTAAACTTATTTGTCCCTGGCAAAGCTGAGATTATCTGTAGTCATTTAAATTCACCTTTACTGACCAAAGTTTAATTATTGCATTTTGAGGCAGACTTTTGGTATAATTATACAGATGAAGAGATTTCAAAATCGCAATTAACTGGAAGACTGAGAATCAAATGAACTCAAAGCCAATATGAAACATGGCTAGTTCATGGGACCAAAACTGCAACTGTAAGAGAGAATTCTTCACTGAATAGGTATATGTCTAGATGGCTTTGGCCTTTATCCTGTTGAGATTGTTATCACAGATCTCTAAAGAAAAGGTGGTAGAAGACTAAGATATTAGCGGAGTGACCAGTCAATATCATAGAGAACTTTGGACAGTTTGGCAAATAGTTTAGTAAGACTACATGTGTTTTGGCATAGTGACAGGAAAACTCATTTATCTACAAAAAATAGAGGAAGAAATGAATCTGAAGAAGCTGGTGAGAAATAAATCAGTTGAACAGACTCTTCCATGGTAATGCAATTATTACACGTAGCCCAGGAATTTATACTAAAAAAGTGTAGGAAGGTTACATGCTGCTGTATGTCATCCTGCTGGAATAATAAGCCCAACTCTGGTATTTACAGTTTGATATGGATTTTGAAAAACCAAAGACATTTCAGACAAGGTCCTCATGGCTGACTAAAATGGAAATTCTTTCTCATGGAAGTCGTGGAATGAACTGCTCAAGACACTGAAGACAGGAAAAAATTACTTAAGTACTTCCCTGGAGAACAGGAGTTCAGTAATAACTGGCTCTTTGTCCTTTCAAATAAAGGTGTTGGATTCTGAAGGCTTAAAAGGCCATTTTCAGTAATTTCCAAAGGGCAAGATTTTCTGTTCCACTGGAGTGGTAAAGATATGGTGGTATTAAAAGTGATAGGATTAAAATTTCATCAGTATTGGGTGGGGTCTTCAAGGAAAAGCTCCTGTCCCTTATGTGACTGATAATTTTCATGCATGAGGTAACCGACTATGCTGAGAAGGACATGGTTCTTCCAACTGCAAAAGGGAAAAACCTTATGAGCAGGCAATTATATTGGAACTCAGACACTTCTTAGAGAAGCATCTCAGCTGGGTGCTGAAATGGACTAATTCATAGGAACTTTCGAAGCCAGACCATTCAAAGAAACCAAAATGAGAGTGAAACTTTGAAACATAAAATGCTCAAATACATTTGTCATGTACACCAAGTCTCCAGTGGAGACACAAGCCCAACACGTGAACAGTTTCTTTGTGTTAGTCAGCACTGATGGACTGAGATGAAAGTCCAGTGACCATGAGGCATATGCATGGCCACAATCCAGGTGCAATGTCAATCCAGGATGCTCAAGTGACAATTTGGGACACCTCCACTGTTTCTCAGTGTAGGGCTGGGTGCCTAGGGCTGGGCTTAAATGAGCCCACTGAGCCATGGGCAGGGCTTGGGAGGAGGCATCAGGCAAGGGTGGCCAAGGCCATTAAGGCCCTTTGGGGCATGGACAGCAGCCTCCTAAGGCTCAGCAGTTAACATTTGGTTTATGCCAGAAGCCTTCTCAGGAAAGATGTCCTCAGCGTGACATCATTTTCTGTCAAGATTGCTAATCCATATCTTTTACTACCATTTGTGAGAAGGGGTCACCCATCCTTTCATAGCATATTTGAAGAGTGATATTCTCATACAAGCATGATGTTGTCTTCTGAGACCATTATTCCCTGATGCACGAAATGAGTTTATGAAGTGATGGCAGCTCTTGGATCATATCAGTTTTCTTATCCTGCTGTTCTCCTTTCTTTGTACAGCAGACATCAGGTTACTGCTGAAAACTGTACTTTTCAGCATCCTGTCAAGTAAAATATCAATGGATGACAACCTAAATTTAATCACTGCCCTTCTGTAATTTAATCTAAATACATATCAGTCTGGTTCTGCAGGTTATTTTACAATGCTTCATTATTTTGATATTGTTTTCTAACAACAATTTAGATTTGATATAACAAGCATTGGCAGTTACATGACTTCACTCCCCCCAGTAAGTTATCTACTAATTTTTGTGGCTTGTGTTTGGTTCTTTCTACACTGGAGGATAATTTGTTATGAATAATTGCCTACTTAGTTGCAATATTTTCTAGTAATGCTATCAGATGAAAGTAAAAATAGCAAGTTAAGACAAATATTAGTCTTCTTCAGCCAACATAAACAAATCTATGCCTACGTTGCTCCAGGGGTCCAAAAATTTTTGTGGCGCCAATAAGAGCTCTTTCATTTGACTTGGCTGAATTTTTGGCATACACAACAAGTTCAAAAATACTTCCTTTTCATTTCTTATATTTCCAATACCTAAGTAAGTTTCTTTTCTGTGGCTTTTTAAGTAGTTTTTGTGCAACATCTTGGAAACATTATTTAGAGAAAATCTCAGCTGGTATTGTGAGGATCATCCATAAATCAATAGCAACAGCTGGCAATACACTATTACTATATATTTATTGTTTTATACTTTTATTCTAGGTACTGTAATGTAACAGTAGAATTAGTACTTTCCTTAGTATCTCACCCCTACCAGTCATCTGAATTGCATCTGAGATCAGACAGTTCGGTATTTTTTCTTTATCAGGTAAACATCCTGACATATCAGACACACAGTCTGCCTTAGGACTTTCCTTTGTTGCACTTCTGCCAAACCTCCATGTCAGGGATGTCTGACCTTTTGGATCAGGGCTGGATACCTGTTCTGGAAACTTCTGCAGTTTGAGCTCTCGCACTACTCTCCTGCATCTTATGCATGCAGTAACAGCTTACAGCAGTAAATATCTGGTAATGCATAAATGCATTTTAGAAATGTTAAAATTAGTTTTCAGGACAGATTAAATTGTCATTTACAGGGCCCTGCTATTGCAAAAGTGACAACCAATGCATTTTCCCCCAGATGTGAATTCAACTTGAAAAAAAAGAAGTATCTGTTTTCCAAGCTGTAGAAAGGATGTTTGTGAAGTGCTTTGACAATGGCAAGAAGTGGTATATGATTAGCTTCCATCCACACCTCATAAATTACATTTTCACTAATAAAAACAAAAACTTTATATACCTAAATACTAATGCCAAAGAGCCCCCCTTCCCTTGCTCTCATCACCATTTTGCATTTGTCAGCCTCTCTGAGGTAGTGACCTGAGTTTTGAAAATGCAGTTATGAGAAACATGAAAATAGAAAAAAAGTATCTTCTGGCTTGTTAAGGCAGGAAGGTGATGGCCTCAGCTGCACTTTCATTTCCTTGTAACTATTGTTGGGTTATTTCTGAATGAGAACTCCTATTTCCACCATACGAAATTTACATTTTTACTTCTTTTTGCTTTATTCCAGCTCAAACTCTTTTCAAGGCTGCCAGGAGTCTCTTGTCAACCTACTGTTCTTCTCACATCAAAGCTTCATCTATGTGTAACTTAACAACCTCTAGACAATCAGAAAGTTGTATTTTCATGTGAAACATGTTACAAACAACTCAGATGATGATGTTCAAATACAGTGTTTCACAATAGGGAGGGAAATGGCCAAAAAGGTACTTTATTTTCCTTTTGCATCAAGCGCAGAAAAATGTTTCCAACTTTTCTGTACAGAAACGTGATGGAAAACATTCCCACTTTACAGGTTTTGGGCCTACACACAAGTGAGAGATTCCCCTTTTTTTTCCACTGTGCTTCCTGCTCTGGCCAGGAAGTTGGACTCATGCTACCTGCTGTTTTACTTGCTCTCCTCCTGTAGAGTAATAACTGTCATGTTCCAAAGCAGTTTCTATTTCAGGATGAAGGGTGTCCTCCTAGGAATTTGAACAGGAGGCACAGGAGAGTGGCAAAAGGAAATATGATTTTCTCATCTATGTTCTGAAACCCACTGAGATCTTCCAAAGTCCTTGGAAGACTAACTCCAAAGCTTTTGTCCCTTTTTTCCAAAATAGTCTCTGTATGAGCATTAAGCCCTAGATCTTGATTGGGTTGCTCATTTAGCAGTTACCCTTTCACTTAGCCCCTCAGCCCTGTAATGCAGTCCCCTGACTTCTCTTCCCATGTGAAAAAAAGAAAAAAAAACCTTTTAAAAGTGCAAGACTCTCTTGGTGGGCTTAGAACTTTGACAGATGTAATTAAGCAAATATTGCTTAAAAGTTGAAAAGTTTTCTTGTGCCTCCATTACTATCACCAGTTTGGGGCTGGCACAAGGGAACCTGTGCTTGTGCCTTTGCTGTGCTAACACAGAGGCTGACAGCCGGTCTTAAATCACCACTGAAGGTGGGCTTGAACAAGGTACAGTTCCCGTACTTAAGGAGATTGTGCATGGGCATACATTTCCTCCTGTCAGTTCTGCTGAAGGGCGATGACCTGTTACAAAAAGAACACAACAAACAGCTGGGAAGCAGTAACATCTTAAAGCATCTGAGCTGTTTGCTAAGCAAAGCTGAGTGAAAGCCTTTAAATCAGCCACAACTGCTCGTAGTTTCTTTTTTCAGTTTTGTTGGGTTTTAAAAACACATCATTCATATTTTTCATTTTTATATGAAGTACTATTCCCCTCAAATTTCTATACTTTCATCAGCAGCCTCCTCTTCTAACGGTAACTGAAAATAATTAAAAACATTAAATGATTCTGAGCCAGCTACTGTCAGAACTAATGTTAAATTCTGACTCTTTCTTCCAGGCACTAGTTATCAATGAAGAAGAGCTACTTAAATCTTTCTAGCTGTCTTTCAAATTCATAGAGCTTTAGCTCCAGAGGGACCTTCTACTGGCTGGTCCATTTCTCCCTATAGGAACCTTTTGTGCACTTTATTGTTGGTATTGTGTGTGATTCAGTGGTTACTCAGCACCAGGTACTCTGACAAGAGTTTTGCTTCATTGGGCACCTGAATTTTAACCCTTTAGGTCTTACCACAATCCTCTGTATGGTTTCTGTGATCAGTGACCCAACTGGATGAGAACAATATAAAATATAGTTCCCACATTTTTCACTTCACAGTGTTTAAATTAATTGACAAACTTTCTGAAAATTACCATATTGCAACAGTAAAAGTGAAACTAGGATTTCACTTAGCACTCTTCTGAATTACTTTTGTCATGTTGCAGTTCATGGGATTTTTTTTTAAATTTCAGGTGGCAAAGACTGGAGATTTTGGAGGACAGAGGTGTAAGTTCCATTGGCAGAAACTGTGGAGATCTAAGGGCTCATGAATTGCTACATGGTAACAACTGAGATGCTCCCAGACAGCCACGGATATATTACTATGGGTTTCTTGTCAAATATGTTCCCCCAAGTGTAATTACGCACAGAATGTGAATACATTAAATCCACTTCAACTACTATGTTTAGCCTTCTCAGCTCTTATAAATAGACCTGCAAAAAACATGCCAACATTTTTTCCTCACTCTCAAAAAACCCCAGTATCTTTGCTTCCCACCTTTAAAGAAAATCAATGTTTGGCAGCTGTCTTATGTTTTTGCAGTGTTCCTGGTTTCCCTCTGTTTTTGGCATTGCCAACACGGTCTGCAATATGCTGCAGTGGCCTTAGTAACATTTTGGAACAGCCTCGCTAGAAATGCCAGTTCACCAAGGATTGAATTAGCATGCATCATTTACACTGTGGACAGCTAAGAGTTTTGAGCCCTTCCAAGTATTTTGTTGTTGATATTTCTTTTCAGATGGGTTATACTCCTGTGTGGAATATCTCAATTCCGTTATGTGCTTTTTATTTTGCTCTTACATACTTTGGCTTAAACATTGCTGATGACACAAAAAACCCCTGCATTTCTTGACTTATCAGGTGTATTGTTATGGTTATTATTTTAGCTCAGCTTCATATTCCATTATTAATAAGTGTATTTGCAATATGCAGGTTGGCTATCTCTGGGTTTTGGCTCAGTATCAATCATTTTCAGAGCCTGAAACTAGATTCTGAGCCTCCAGCCACCCAGATAAAAATAGGAACTGCAATTTATCACAGGTGTTTGCTGGAGCAATTCCAGCAATGGACACAACACTAAAAATTACAGGATGACATTAGATTTATATGACATGGTGGGAAGTCCCCCTACCACTACTTGGGATCTGTTTCTAGAATACTATGGTTTGTGACCCTGTGCAACCGTCTATGCTGATTTCTAGATGTTGTTGCTGTACATATAACTTCATCTACACTTGAGAGTTTTGAAATCAAGTTTCTAATACTTACTCCTTCCTCCCATTATGAATTTTATAGTAGAAGCATTAGACTAGGTGACACAGAATCACGGATTTGCAGAATTAGGTAGACTGGAAAACACCTCTGGGTGACATGCCACCCACCCACCATGCTCAAGGCAGGGCTAATCAGATCAGCTTCCTCAGATAAGTGTCCAGCAGAGTTTTAAACACGTCCAAAAATGGAGTATTTTTGTCTTACCGTGTCTCTTCCAATACTGGACTAATCTTATGGCAATAAAAACATATTCCATCTAATTGAAATCTCCCTTGTCCCCCCTTGTAGCCACTGCCTCTCATCCACTTGCTGTGTACTTCCAGGAATAGTCTGGCTCTGTCTCCTTTATGTCTTCTGATCAGGTAGTTTCACTCACAACTTTTAGTTACAGATCTCTCCCCAAATCTCTCTTTTCTGGGCTAAATAGGTCCATCACTCATCTTCTTTTCTCATAGATCATGTGCTTCAGCTTCAGAGCAGCTTGCTGGCCTCCTCAGGACTCATTCCAATATGTCCAAGTCTTTCATTTATTAGAGACCCCCAAACTGGATATGCTATTCCGAATGCAATCTCACAAGTGCCAAATACAGAAGGAGAACCACCTCTCTGGATCTGCTGCCTGCAGTCTTGCAGGATGCTGTTGGTTTTCCTGGCCAACAAGATCACATTGCTGGCCCACGTTCAACTTTTTGTCCTCCAAGATGGACTGGTCCTTTTCAGAAAAGCCGTTTCCCAGTCAACTGACCCTCAGCCTGCATTGTTGCATTAGTTTATTCCATCTCAGATGCAAGACTTTGTATTTGCTTTTGTTGAACTTCATGAAGCTTCTGTCAGCCCATTTCTCCAGCCTGTCAAAGTCCCTCTGAATAGCAGCCCTGTGACTGCTCTTCCCTGTTTGGTGTCATCTGCACACTTGTTGAGAACAATTTGTCCCATCAGCCATGTCATCAATGAAGTCAGTAGGCACTGCTGTCCCAGTATTGATTCCTGAGGGACACCATTAGTTATTGGCCATCATACAAATGACTTTATGTTACTGATTACAGCCTGCTGAGCCCAAAATTTCCCACTCATTTTATCATCTATTTATCTAGTGCACACCTCACCAGTTTGATGATCAGAAGACTGCATGAGATTACGTCAAAAGCTTTCTAAAGTCAAAGTATATATCACATACTGACCTTCCCTTGTGCACAACATCATCATAGAAAAGAAATTAGGTTGGTCAGGTATGGTTTGCCCTTGATAAACCTATGCTGACTGCTCACAATCACCTTCTTGTCCTTCATACGTTTAGTAATGGCTTCCACGAGGATTTGCTCCATAATTGTCTCAGGGACTGAGGTGAGGTTAATCAGCCTGTAGTTACAGTTGCTTCCTCTTGCCTTTCCAAAGTATGAGTGCAATGTTTGCCTTTCTGTAGTCACTGGGCACCTCCCCACTTTGAAACTGTCATGACCTTTCAAAAACGTTACCAGCATCACAATGACATTATCCAGCTCTTCCAGCACCCTTGGATGTATCCCATCTGGTCCCATGTAAATGTCCAAGTGGCTTAAGTACTCCCTGATTCCATCTTCTCCTACTGTTGGCACTGCTTCCCACCTGCAAACTGCTCAAGGACTTGGAGGGCTGGACGGCAGACCTTACCAAGGAAGACAGGCAAAAACACACTGAGTACCTGAGCATTTTCCATATCCCATCACAAGGTACCCTGCTCCACTGAGCAATGTCCATCCTCATCGTCTGAAAGAAACCTTTCCTTTCACCCTTTTCCTCCATTTTTAGTTTCAACTCGAGCTGCACTTTAGCTTTCCTGACTGTTTTCCTACATGCTTGAACAGCATCTGTTCCTTTCTCGTAAGTAGTCTGTCCCTGCTTCCACCTGCTGTGTACTTCTTGTGTTTGAGCTCAGGCAGGAGCTCCATGTTCATCCATTCTGGCCTTCTGCCATACTCGCTCAACTTTCTGAACACTGTGCGCTGTTCTTGTGTTCGAGAAGGCTGTCTTTGAAGATCAGCCAGCTCTCCTGGGACCTTTTGCCCTGTAGCACAGTTTTCCATGAACAGACTCCCTAAACAGAACTAAATCTCCTCTTCTGAAGTCCAGAGCTGACATCCTGCTATTTATCTTGCTCACTTCTTTCAGGGTACAGTCAACTCACAGTTGCTTCAGCCAACACTGCCCTTGACCTTCAGGTTCAATATCTCCTCATTGGTTCACTGATCACCTGCATTAAGAAACAAATCTCATGGATTGTTTGCACCATATTAGCATTTCAGCACATACTAGGGTGGTCAGAGTACCTGTGATCAGCAGTGTCTGTATTTTGAGGCTTTCTTCAGGTGCCCAAAGAAGAATTAATCTACCTTCTTTTCCTCATCAAGTTATCTGTAGGGATATTTTCTACAACATTGGCTGTGCAGGTCCATCCCTGATCCTTACTGTTGTGGAGACAGAAAGTCCAGCAGGTCTGGGAGCAGATGTCTGAGCTTT
The DNA here is from genome assembly GCA_013396655.1 of Campylorhamphus procurvoides. NCBI lineage: Eukaryota > Metazoa > Chordata > Aves > Passeriformes > Dendrocolaptidae > Campylorhamphus > Campylorhamphus procurvoides. The sequence goes on from WBMV01006966.1 coordinate 403,958, forward strand.
TGTGGTGCTGAGGGGAAATAGTATTACCACTAACATGGTATCCCATGCCAGAGCACTTCATTGAGAGGCTGTCAGCATTATCAGCACTTCACCACTGACAGATGCTGGCAGGCACCAGCTGAGATGGGGAGCATAGGCTACAGAGTAACAGTGAAATCAGCACTGGTGGAACTCAGCTCCAGATTAGAACTCCTAAATTTAAGTGGTGGTTATATATGGGGAGGCCAGTGTCTGATCTCAAGGTATGAACGTGGGTTTTATCTGCACTGTGGTGTGCCCCACTTCTAGGAAAGGCAGCTGAAATCAGAGCTGTGGATAGGGGCTATGATTCATCAGTGAGAAAAGGGAAAGGTTCTTGCAGCTGGAAGATGCTAACTAATAAAAGTCTCACTGTAGAGTAGTTAGAATTTGAAAACCTCTAAGAAGCAGTTACAGAGAGGCTTGCTGGAAAAAGTCCCATGAGAGGTAAGTACCTCTACAAAGCGCAGAATTTGCAATGAGCTGGGGGCCATCCAAGGCCCCCAAGGATAGGGATGGTTTGGTATCACACATAGTGCTACAGCAACCTAACTGGAGTAATTCAAGATCATTCAGGAATTTAAGTCTATACATAGATTATTGCAGAGAGATTTAAAATCTAACAGAAAAAAAAAAAGACAGCTTTTACTTTTACTAGCAATAATGAATACAGAGCTAAGTTTCTTTTTTGAAGCTCAGTGGCATTTATACCTACAGGTACAACATCATAAGACAATATATGCATTGTTATGTTGTACTGTCTTTTACTGCAGGAGAAAGTAATTCCCACCTTTTAAATTTTCTTCTAAAATTATTTACATTCTCCAGAATGTTAAACAATAATATTACATTTCAGGTAGTATTTTTCTTTCTGGTAAGTGCCATAGGCCTAAATACAGCACATTTTTTCTCTCTTGAAGGTCTGTCAATTTTATGGCCCAGATATGAATTTCTTGATATTGGGGTTTTTTGTTTGGTTTTTTTTTTTTTTTTTTCTCCTCTGAATCTATGTGTGTTTGTTTTTCCTTCTGCCTCAGACACCTCCTTGTTAGACAAGTCAGGAAAAAGCTCGGCAAGCTGGGGGTTTTTGTTGTCTGTCTGTGTGTTTTTTTCTCTCTCTCTCCTTCTTTCTTTGTAGTTGCTTGTGGGGGCTCTTTAACTCTTACAGCTCCAGGTCAAACTCCAATTACGTGCCTAGCTCCTTGGCTTTTACTTCTCCTTGCAGTTTGCTTCAGCAAGCAAGCCAGCTGCTTTCCTCTGGGATTATGTCACTAACCCCAGGAAATCTACCCTCAGTTTATCAAGGGTTATAAATGCTTCTCACTCTGCCTATATGTTGCTACCTAGAATACCTATTCCTGGACATTCCTATAAACCTGTTGGTCTTGTTCTCACTTTCTGGCAGCCTGGCTGAATTTTGGCTTTTTGCCAATACTTTTCCTTGATTATTCAGGATTTGGCTTTTTGATGGTGCTCTCTGTCCACAGTCCTCACTATTTCAATTTAAGTTTCTGATTGTTTAGATATATTGGAAGTCAGGATACTGATCTTAAAGTTCATAAAATCTGCAGGAAAACATGGGTCATACATACAGGTACACAGAATTAAGCCCTTTAAAACCAATAAATGTTTGTATATAAAGGGAAGTACATTTTTAGGCACATTGCTATATCTGTTACAAAACCAGAAATTATTCTCATTCTTAGTTTTCACAAAAGCTAGCAAGTGCTTTCTCCACTGGAATCCATAGCAATATTATTTCTGAAATAGATGTTTCCAAAATGATCTGGTATTATGACAGTTACTACAAGCACCTGTAAAGTATGAAGCTCTCTCTCAAAGGCCCATACTAATACCCAATGACACCCAATCTACTGTATGTACTGGAAAGTCACCCTTTGTGATGGTGGATAGTAGCAGGGTTTTACTGTGCAGGTGGTTTATGTTGTCAACAAAGACTCATAATAAAAACACACTGTTAAGATCAGGCTGACATTAAGAATGAGTGTAGATCGTCAACTACAATCTGGCAGCTAACAAACCACAAAAATTATTTAAATCACATTTTTTCTTGTCTGTTTTGTGAGTGTTTATATCATACCATGTCCCTTAATCCGCTGAACCCCAGTTAAATTTCTCATCTTGGTGTTTTGGAAATTGTCTTGGCAAGAAGGGGGTCAGAGAGGCATATCCATGTTAATTCAGCCAAATCAACCCCTCCCTCTTGGGAAAGACCATTCTGAGATCTTGACTGCTAAAAAAAGAGCAATAAGACCTTTGCATTCCTGTCTGGAGGATAGATGACTTACATCCAGGAAGAGTATGGCTAACTCACAGAGGTAAGTGACCCAAATGCTACCTCGCCATAGTTTACAGAAGCTTCATCTTTCACTTCAGCTAAATCTGAGTTTTGAGATTTTTTTTTAAATGATTTATGTTGGTTTCTTTCACTCATGTAGCTGATTACGTAAATGTGTAAGTTATTATTCAATACTGCTTCCTACTTTAAAAAAAAACAGCACAACAAAAACAATCAGCTTGGCTTTCCTTTCTTTATAAATATATCACAGGCTTTCTAGAGTATCTCTCTACAAAAATCACACAGTCTGGAACTGCTTCTGATTTTTTTACTCAGAGCTCTGTGCCTCCTTACAGAAGAGCAAGTCCCATTTGTTTCAATGATGCCACCTCTGGATAGAGATGCACTCAATATAAATTAAGCTATCCAAAACCTGGCTCACTGACATGGTCAATAATTTATTGCAGGCTTTCAGTGCATCCTTCTCATAGAATAAAAGACAAGCTCTTATAATGTGTCCAACTTAGGACTGTATGGAGAAATTTTCAGCTTGTATCACATGCACTTTCAGAACATCTGTAACAAAAGGTATGAGGCTATTACAGCAGTTCTTTACTCCAAAGACAGAAAATGCATCATGCACACCAGCTCATACAGGTACAGGTAATTAAGCTGGACAAGTTATGTTCTCATGTATTCCAGTGAAATCCTAATAATTTCACTCATTTCAGCAGGCTTTCTCTAGACTTGAATATTGCAAGGGAGAATCTGAGCAGAAAATGTATGCATTAAAGACGTAGATTCATTAGTGTCAGAAAATTACTTTAGCATAGTGCCTGAAAATGACTTCCTCATTTGTGAAGCCTGCCTTGCCAGAAGGAAGATATTTACTTTAAACAAAACTCAAACTTGGAGCTGAAGATTTCTCATGATCAAATCTGTCAGCTTGAAAGACATCCTTTTTTTAGTTTCCTTCCTCACACCACATGCCCATTATAAGCAAGTCTCACAGATTAGAAAATGCTGCTCTGCTACATGGATTCATGACACTTTTTTTCATCCAAATTAACCTTTGCAAGCTCCATTATTTTCCTGTCAAATTTCTAGTTACTGCCATAATCAGATTTCTGAAGATTTAGTTATATTTGAAAGGCACAAAACTGCAGTGGGCATTTATATATGGATTGCTCTATCCAGAGCTCTGGAAGAACACTGTTATGAATATTGAGTGGCCACATACTAATATATGCTACAAAATGATGATGGCAGAGGTCAAAGGGAGAAGAAGTATGGTCACTATCTTTCTTCATATCCACTTTTGTCACAATATGTAGGCAAACTGCTTCAGAAAGACTTTTAATAGAGTTCTAAGCAAGAAGTCTTGTTTAGTGAGCATGTAAGCTGGAGAAGTTCTGCATTAAAAATCTAAATAAGTACCTCAATAAGCTAGCACTGAACAAGCAATTTTGCACTGTTTTCAGAGAAAGCAAATTTTTTGTTTGTTCTCTAGCTCTTCAGATGCAGATTGAATATTAGCCCGAAGATAGCAAGATGATCAATTGTCTCTGAAAAGCCAAAGATGTTAAGACGAACTGAAAGTTTGATTCTGAGAAGGCCTAGTTTTGTGATGAAGGGAAGGGGCCAGCTGTAAGCAGTCCAAGTGCACTATAGATACGACTTATGGGAAAATACACATATGAATTTCTCTCCACCAGTCAAGTTTTTGCTCATGAAACAAGGCATGTTAATGATTATTGTATGAATTAAACCAGCAATGGTATCCTAGGAGCTTGGAAAGCATAACTGTTGGTCATGTTAAAGTTACACTTAAAAGAACTGCAAGTTAATCTGAAGTGATAAGAATTTGCTTGACATCTCATTCAAAAAAATTAACAGATTGGATTCCAAGTGTTTCTAGAGTTGTGAACCACAACTCCGATAAGACTGCTGATTTTCATAATATATCTGAGATATTTTCGATGTACAGATCACTGTATGTTAAATAGCCAAGGACAAAGCTTAAGAAGAAGACAGACATAAATTGAGTTTGCCTTATGTGCGCTTTAGCTTCTCTGCGACCCATTTCTTCAGATAAAGGGAGGGATATAACTATGGGCCTTCACAGTCTGACAAAACATTCAAGCACTAGAAAAATCTGGCTTGTTTAAAATCACACTGAAAACAGCTACAGTTAATGCGTGGAAGGCATTTATTGTAAAGAAACGTATTGCCTGTATGGAAAGATGTTCTTTTGAAAAAAATACCAGTTCTGACCATGAAATTGAAAGACAATATATAGATTGTGAGTTTATTACAGAAAAGGGAGATTATCATTTTTTTTTTGTCTCACCAGAAGTTACAACAGTGGATATGTTCACCACATCTGCATGAATGCTCTTTTCAGATTTGAACTTTACATCCCTCTGCTCAGATTTATTTCAGATAATTGCAGCATTTTTTAGATACGTGCTTAAAGATTATTTTGTAAAAATGCTGATTCTGTCAATCAATCCGTAGTATTTTTTCTTTCATAAATGTCATATATGTTTGAACTCCTACATTTTCTTTAAAATAGAGGTGTTTAAGTAACATTAAAAATAATTACTGTCATCTCACACTGCTTTGTAACTGATTCAACATAAAAATAAATTATATTTTTCATACTTTGATTAACATACATTTGCATCAGTCAGAGTGTTTTTCTTGATACTAAAGGTGGAGACCACAAGTTCTGCTGACCATCTCAATTGAAACATTCATTTATACTCAAGAGATTCCATGCACAAAGCTTATGCCCATTCCCTAATCCAAGACTTGGTTACATATTCAAACTGAATGGGGTATGGTTCTCAAAAAGGGTATTCAATGGAAAGTTTAAAGAGCTCCCTCCCTGACAAGAGAATCTCAGCAGAAGTTTCTGGGCTAAGGGACCACAGTCCCACCAAAGCACAAGGTGGTGCTCAGCTATTGCTCTAGCCCTGAGGCCAGGCAGCTTCACGCAGAGGCAGAGGGAGATTTTCGAATGATTGATAGCGAGTGAAGCTTCAGTGCCTAATTGATGTTTATACGTTTGGGGGAAAAAAATCCCCTGCTGTCAGTGTTGTCGACAACCTGGTTCAATTCCCTCTTTTCACAATAGCAAAAATGCTGCTAGGTGCACCTGAAGGAATCCTGTCTGGCAGGAATGATGCATAGGAAAGTCAGGCAGTCTCTCAGTGTGCAGGCAATGATCCAGTTTGACCTATCGACAATCCAGAGTAAAGGCTGTAATGTCCTGCTAATGTATTGTTCTCTATAGAACACTTTCCTATTGTATGCTTTGTTGCTTAGAGTGACCACTCCTTTGCTGATCTGCAAAAACTGGTATTGTGCTGCAGTGTATCAGCACTCAGCACCTTTGGAAGCTGTGCCTGTGGAAATCATTCTGAGGACCAATTACTCCCAGGAGAATTCATTCAGGATCTGGTCCCACCACGTCCTGCATGCCCTTGGCTCCCAAAGTGGGAGTGACAGAATTAGGAGACCTCAAGGCCTGTTCCTCGTCTTGCAAAAATCAACTGCAGAACTTCAAATGCCTTGTGTGGTGAAAGATCAGAGTCTCCCTGGGAAGAAGAGGTTACAAAAGAGCAAACCTGTGATATCTTTACACAAAAGATCACTCAGTGCCACTGCATAACACGAAAATTCACCAGGAATTTTCTTCAGGCTTACACACAAAATAATTTTACACAGAGAATACTATAACGATGGCTAGTAGTATCTCCAAAATACCATGTAAAATACATAAGGCTGAGATCAATGGTGAGAAAAAGCACTGAGATGACAGCCTTTCAGTTCAAACAAAGCATAGTATTAAAATTCTGGTGGGGGAGTTTGGAAACACAAATGGCCAGCTTCTGACTGATGGAGTCACCTCCCTGGCTGAGTGTCAAAATAGGTCAATAGAGCTTTCTTTTCATGATAGCTATAAGTAAATGGAAACTTTGCTGTGTTCCAGCCTAGATCAGTAGGAAAAGAGACATTCTCACTGACATGTAGCTTTTATATTTGTTACATGATATTCAGTGATATTAAATAACAGCTGGCAGGCTTTCAGCAAAAGAAAATACTCTCATCCCCGCGGATGGCACCACCCCTTACATGCTCGCACCTTAAACCTTACAGCCCAGCAACGTAAAACACTGCAGCACCTCAAGGTTCAGCTTAGCCAAGCGTGGCAAGGTCAGCCAGCAGAGCAGTAGGAGGGCAGGGGAGGAAGGTGGGCGTGGAGACGGCAGCCTGACCATAACTCGAGCCATGAGGGCTCAGTTTCTAATGGCAACAATCTCAAAAGCTTCTCTGTGCACAGCTTCATAATTAAGTGTTAAATAAAAGTGCTGTGCTGTGAATAGTGCATCCTCCCTTACAAATTCTGAGTTCATCTTCAGACCTGGTAGTCTATTAAACAGTTCAGTCTGAAAATTCCTAACACTTAAACACAGACGATAAAATTAAGACATGGTCAGGATCTCAATACCATTAAATGCAGTGATTTCCTTCACCAAGCAGGCCTTACGATCACTGTGTTCCTACTGCTTGGAACCACATTTCCACATTAATGCAGTGCTAGGACATTTTCTAAGTCCATGTCTAGCTTCATCGTAAAAACTGAGACAAACTTGATCAGAATAATAGATTACAACCACAGATTGTGTGTGCAGAAAGGTTTAAGTGGAATGAAGGTCAAAAAAGAAGTGTGACTTCTTTTTAAAACTTACAGTGTTTTTTCTCAGACATGAAAAATAATCCTTTTAAAAACTGGCTCTTGGTCACACAAAAAATCTGCAACAAAGCAAGACTACCAGCAAAACTGAGTATTTCTAAAGGAAAGGCAGAACTTATAGTAGTGACCTAAAGAGTAATGCCCTAAACCATCTAAATGACAACATATTATTCATCATAATGCTTTCATGATTGCAATTAGTGCAAACACATTTGCTATGCTTCCAAACATTGATAGGAATGTTATGTTTACATTGGTGTAACAAAGATTTGTGTTTTTTCCATACAGCAAACTATTATTTTTCAAACACTGTAAGAACAGGAAGCAGGAAAGCAAGAAAAAAATGGTCGATCTATTATCTGGTTTATAGCTATTGCTATTTTTGTGCATTTGTAGAGAATTACATATAACCCACACTAGAGTGAGATTTTAACATCTAATATGGGATTCCGCCATGTTACAGATGCTACCAAAATTGTTCTCTGCATGCTCTGGACACATATGTAGCATTGGGTGGATTAGTGCACTAAATGTGGCATGGTTCAGCGAGTGGTTATGGCAGAGGTTACTTCTGCAATTTGAATTCCTCAGGTACAGGTGTCCCCTTGGTGCCCTATTAGCACCATATCCGGTTTCTCATTTTTTTCGGTTCTCCCTTTTGTTTTTGTGTCTATGTATGTGCCTTTATGTATGCTGGTAATGAAGAGAGGAGGGGGGGAAGAAAAGAGGGTTGGGCTCAGTATGTCTTCTACTACCCTCTTTAAAAGATCGGAGCCTTCTCCAGAGCTAAAATAATGGGAATGTTTTTCCTTTTCTTCCTGGGGAAGAGGACTAACATAAATTAAACAAGGCAGCTTTTCCCATTCAGAGAGAAGCGTTCAATAGGAAAGCTTTGGCGTCTAGCCAGTAGATTAAAAAAAAAAAAAAA
>WBMV01006966.1:411973-505881 GCA_013396655.1 Campylorhamphus procurvoides
AAAAGAAAAAGAAGGGAAATCACCAAACCACCTCATCTTGCTTCTAAATTAAGTATAGCTAATACTGTTAGGTTTTTGAGGGTTTTTGTTTGGTTGGTTTTTTGAGGTTTTTTTGTGGTTTTTGTTTGTTTGTTATGTTTTTTTGTTAGATTCTCCCGCCGCCCCGGGGCGGCCCCTTGTCCGGCAGGAAGAGGACGCGGTGTGGGAGTGCCGCCCTCCCCTGGCTCCGGGGGCAGCGACACTACTGCTCCCGCGGGACCCAGCGATGCCGCTCCCTTCCCCCGGCGGCCCCTTCGCCGCCCTTCTCTCCCCGAGGTGCCACCCTGGCCTCAGCGCTCCCCTCCCGAGACCCACCCGGGCTGCCGGGACTCCGGGCGCGGCGCCGCCCGTGGCACGGACCCGCACGGACACCCCGGCACCCGCCGGGATGGAGGTGCCCCCAGCCGGACAAAGGTGCCCCCAGCCGGGATGGAGGCGCTCCCACCCTCAGGTTGCCGCGGCAACAACGGGGTCTGCGGGCGGCGACAGCCCAGCCCAGCCCTGCCCTGCCTTTCCCATCCCTGCCCTGTCCTCCCTTGCCTTCCCCTGCCTTTCCCTTCCCTTCCCTTCCCTGCCCTGCCCTGCCCGCCCCGTCATGCTGCGTGTACCCCGGTGCCCGGAGCGCCCGTCGGCACCTGCAGCCCCGCGCAGTGCGCTCAGACAGCGCGGAGGCTCCGGAGCCCCCCGCCCCGAGGCAGCCCATCTGGATGCCCCCAGATGGCAGTTCCATTTCTGTGCCCCTGCGAGGTTAAAGCGATGAAGGCATCGCTGCCGCTTCTCTCTGCTGAATGCTGGTAGACGCCCCCCTTCACTAACGCAGCTGGAGGGCTGACACAAAAATCCCGTCTCCAGAGGTTTCCGCACCGTCTCGTTGCCCTTCCCTGGCTCGCTCGGGTTAGCTGAGGGCTCCACACGCTGAGTAAGGGGCAGGCGGCTGAGCTGCTCTTTCAGCTGAAAACCGTGGGCAGCTGTGCCTGGGTGCTGATGATCCCAGGTTGAGCTCTTGCCGATGACTCACTGTGTGTGGACATCTGCTTGGGGAGCTGCTGTGCTCCCTCCTGTGAGCTGGATTTCCATACTGACGTTTTTCAGCTCCAGACAGAGTTGTATTTAGAAACAATTTTCTGCTGGGAAGAGTTAAATTGCTGGCTTTATGTACAGTTATATAATATTTTCTGGGGTTTTTATGTTTGGTGGTTTTTTTTCTTTTTCTTTTTTTTTTTTTCCCCTTTAAGATTTGTCATCACAGACCAAAAATAAAGCAGAAGAGAGCAGAAAAAATATCTGGGCTGAACTGCACTATGAGATCATTCGTGGGATAGATTTTGATTTGGTAAGCTGTTTAAGATGAAATTGGAGAGAAAAAAAGAGGATAAGAGATTAAACAGTATTTTTCAAAAAAGCTAAAAGTCAGCAAAAATAAGACAAGCTAAATAGCATAAATTAATTTCATTAGGAATTGTACTACTGTAAAAGCAATATAGAGTTGTTTAAGAGTGGGCTATGTACCCTTTGAAAGAATTATGTTTTGTATGTGCAGTCATAAATTAGAGTGAAGTCCTGGCACTCGGAAGAGTGGCACTGCTTTCCTGTGTGCTTTCATTTTATCTTATGACTTGGCGTATCATGTAATTTACATTACGTAATGTGTTAAGAACTCCAAAATACTAATTCTCTTAAGAGATTGCTGTTTATTTAAATATGTGATCCCAAGCATTAAAGAGGGTGATACCAGCTAATCCTCTCTGTCTGATTTCCTAGGTAAATGATTTTACAGATCATTTGTATTTAAAAAGACATCACTCTCAACTGGCTTTTTGGTTGTACTTAGCAGTGTACCCCTCTTGCACTTAGCAAAAGTGCATTTTGCACTTACAAAATGAATGAAAGATGACAAAAAGAAAAGATTGAAGAAGAGCACTGGGAATTTTAAAAGACTCAATTTGGCACTGCCATTTTTTGCTTTCACTATATTCTTCAACAGCTTAAACTACTGCAGGTAAACCAGGCTGTGCAGGTGGAGGCGGTGTTTAGTAAGGCATGTTGCTTTAGTGAGTCACATGTAAAGCAAAATGATCTTTGATGTTTAGAAAAATGCAGTTGTTCTTACTACTTTTTTGGTCCACTGCATTATCTGAAGTGTAGCTTAGAGTATCCATCTAAGAGGTAAGCATGTTTGAAACACTGAGCAAGAATTCAGTCAGTATTCATGAAGCTGGGATAGTCTTCCTTTGTGAGAACAGGTACTCGTTAAAAGCACCTCTCCTTGTCAAATCACGATGGGCCCTGCCTGCAGGTTCTTTCGGTGACAGTCTGTAAAAAGGGGATATTACCTTAGGGAGTTGCAGGAGTGTGTGTGGTTATGGTGGGGAAGGAGGAGCACTGTCTGGAGAAGTTTCAGAGAAACTCAGAGAAGGTCCAGCCAGGATGCTGATGGGCCATAAGAGAAATGGAATTAAGAAAGAATCCAGAAGCCTTACCAGAGACCTACTGCTTGTCCCCAGCATTTCAAAATGGGGTTTTAAGTCTGAGAAATAAGTACAAAAATGAATTATCTATATTCTGTGGTTCCCAAGGTATTTGAGAGTCCCTTTAATGTTTCCACTCTAAAAAGGGGTGAGTTAGTTTCTCTGCACACTGCGTTTCAAAGGCAGTCCCCTAGAGTGAGGTTCAGCTTTGTCTTCAAGAGCAGAAATTTAGCTATGAGAATGTGAGTGGGGTATCTTAACCTTCCATTGCAGACAGTGGGGGTGGGATTCAGGTTCCTCCACAGGAGCCATTTGAACCTTGTGCCTTCATACATTGAAAGGGGGCCTTTGGATACAGCACCATGTGACTTCTAGAGAGACAATTGGAGGCCAGTCAGGGTTAGCCAAGACAACTCAAATGGCACAAGATGCCTATTTAGGCAACTGAAGCTAGCCTAAAGGAGTTTACACCCTAAAGTAGGTACTTTGATTTGGTCAGCTCAGTAAGTCTGTGGGCTCCACTGGTTGCACTGAGAAGATCTGTAGCTACCATGAGAGTGACTTGGACACTTAGCTCGCACCAAGGTGTCTATGCTTAGGATCTTAAATTCAGGTGTTGAATTCTATCCTTGCAGACTTAATTTACTTGGCTAAAAGCTTGTGAACAGCACTGCGTGAGAAAAATGTTAATTATTACATGGGACTCCTGAGTAAGACCAACACCTTTTGGAGTGGCAGCCAGTCTGTGCATTTAGCTTGTCTGAAGCTCATTTTCTGTAAAATCTCATCTCTGAAAACTCAATTCTTCAATCATTTTCTGAGAAAACACCTCTCTTTTTAAGTTTCCCTTTTTCCATTCATGAGGAAATTTTGTACACAGTCTCAGTCGTCTCTAAATATTCAAAGCTGTCTAAGACTGAAAGAAATAAAATGTTTCTTTTATAGAATCTTTATTGCTATAGAAAGCAGACACTTGTTAAAAGAATAAAAAGAGTGGGGAAGGGAACCTGGGTGCCATTTAAGTAACTGAAAAATATGACTGGCTGAAAACTTGCTGTACTGTTAAGTTAAATTTTGCTCAAAACCTCTACTAGACAGAGAGCTCAAAGCAGGAAACGACTGGAAGTGAAGAAGGGTGAAGGAAAACCAGTAAGAGTAACAGCAAAACAAGTATACAAACACTGGGAAGAAATATGGGAAAAAGAACAAGCAAGCACACTTTTCTAAGTCAGCAAAACAGAGAAAGAAAATCTGGCACATACTGAACACATCTCTTACAGAATATTCACTATTGAGTTTAACATTATTTTGAATAGATGGGTGGGAGAAGACCCATCCCTAGTTGCCAATCCCTACCACTTCTTTTCTTTATGATACTTCTTTATATCTATTCCCTCAGAGAAACAGTTTTCTCCAGAACTTCTCTTATTCATCTGCCTCTTCCTCTAAAACTGAAAAATCTTCCTCTGCCTTCTAAGGACTTCTTTTATGTGACAAAAAGTCGGGTCATTTTTTTATTCCCTTTCATTATTTTATGAGAAGCTTGTCAGGCCTAAGAGATTCTGTAAGTTTCAGGACTGAGAGAGAAGCAACTCAACCTTATGCTCTTATGGCAAGAGAGAATGTGCTTTTCCTGGTGCAATTTTTAAGCCAGCCACTTGAACATCCTCCAACCTTTTCACATCGGTATCAGCTTGAGCTCTCAGATGTCACAGATGCCATCACAGGGCTGAAGGCAATAAAAGAGCTAAAGCATCTACAGCAGGATTTAAGTGAAATTGCATTGCCTGAGCCCAAATTGGTGATCCAAAAGCCAGCTGTTAATCTGCTGCCCAGCTTGATTAGATGCCCTCTTGTAGGACTGCAAAGTTCTCACGACTCTTACAGCCAAATTAAAGAATTCAATACATTTCTATTACCTGAAGTAAAGGGACGGTTGTGAAAGCAGGCTATGCTCCATCTACACATGCTTGAGGGACCCAGTATGTTCACTATTTTTGGAGCGTGCCTAATGGATTAGACCTTACAAAAATGCAATGGATGCTTTCCCCTGAAACACAGCTGAAGTGGAGGCAGAAGTGCTTCTATGCCAAATACACATACATGCATTCATGCACACAAGATGTATCACCAAATGTTCAGGGCACTCTCAGCCCCAGAAATGGAGAGTGTAGTACTCTCCTCAGCCTGAAAAATTCAATGGTCATTGAGTGTCTTTCACTCATTTAATATTGTTCTGCCAGAAGCAGGGACTGAAGCCTACAGATGCCACTTCCTGCTGATCACCATAGCCCCTAAATTACAATGTCATGACCTATCAGTGTTCTTGCTTGTTTTGCTGTACAGAAGGATGGAAAGTTAATTATGTGGCTGATTATTAGGACCCTTATTTTTCAGGTGGGAGGTGTGAGTTTCACTGTTTGCTGGGAAGACCTGGAACCTTCAAATTGAGGTGTGGACACCACACCTTATTTTAAAAGTGGATGTTGACACCACTTCTGGTTGCATTTTAACAACACTCTTGCTCCCACCACCACCAAAACAAAAAAATCCCTCCAGACAAAGGCATGAGTTCTGTGATATTCTTAAGAAAGAATCAGGGTACCATGTCTTCAAAAGACAGGAACTTTTCTATAGTCCTGACTAATACAAGTTCTACATGTAAGGTAGGCTCACGTTGTCAGTATTTCTTACTCCTTGGCTCTCAGTAGCTCCTCATCCAGTGTGCTGCCTGTTTGAGAACATTGTTGAGAAGTTCCTAAGGATTCCTGCCTGGAGAGTAGCTGCTTGACATGGATTTTGAGGGCAAAAGCACAGACATGCTGCATCTAATTATGAAGTGACCACATTGTTGTTACCTGCTCCTTCTTAAACTGTTTTGATTAGATATGCTGCCCTAGATTTTCCTCTTCCAGCTTATACTGCTCTCCTTCAAATCAATGAAAGGAGAGATTTCTTTGATCAGGCTTGATCCTTTCACAGACGTCCAGTCATCTTTCATTGCCATGTGACTTTGTGATAAGCTTTAATCATCTTGCCAGGTGGTCACTGTTTCGTTACTGGTCCTGCTTGGGTGGGCTGGGCATGTCACGTGTATCCATCTGAACAAGAAATTATCAAGGGATAATTCCATTGTTAGCCCCGTATCAGATCAAGCTGGAGGTAAGACATCAGGAGCACAGCCAAACCTTGTAATCAAAATGTTTGCAGGGAGATAGAAACAGGAGAAAAATATTCATCAATTGGTCATTGTTTAGCTGATACTGCTTTTGAAATTAGTGATTACCTGTAAAATTGTAGTATCTTTTCATCTGATTGTTGCTTTATCTCTCTGAAGAATTTACCTTTATGAAAACTTCCTACTGTACATTCTGAAATGACATTTTCCCCTTTATTGCTTTAGAAATTTGAATCTGAACTTAGGAGAGATCACCCTGCTGTATTTCAAATCTGACACCCCAGGGGCTTTATGTTTTTCCTGTGTCCATCTGCTGACAGGAGGAGTTTTAGCTAGTGTTTGGGTTTTCATATTAGGGCATGTGAAGAAACAAATTACCAAGTAAGAAATTACCATTCTTCAGAGTTCTTTTTCTTTTTTTCCTTTCCCAGTGAGAGGCACTAAGATAAGTGGCAGCACATGGCTTGTAGCTGCCCTATTATATCAGACCTCCCATGTGGCCGGTTCAAAAGCTAAGTCATAGTACTGATACTAACTAATCTGCCAAAAGGATGTTGATGGGTGGATGGGAGAATAACATCTGCCTTTCAAATCTTACACTTGCCAACATTGGCCTGTGAGGTTTTTGTTGTTCCAAGAACCTCTGAAGCATAAAGAAGGTAAAGGTCCTTTGAATTGGAACCACCTGCTTGAACTAATGTTTTGGCAAGCTCTTGTTTTTCTGGAACTGGTTCAGAGTATTCTGGGCCATGTGGAATGTGAAAAATCCACAAAAATTACTTACCGCCCCATAAATATTTTTGATACTGCTGTGTTCAGATAGAGAATGCAGTGAACAGGCCTGGTAAGTGTGAAGCACATACTGTGTCTGTGTGACCACTCCCTTTACTGCATAGTCTATTGTATTCTTATCCGACACAAGAGAAACAGAGCTTAGAGATCCAGAGGCAATCAGCTTTCAAACTTGATGCTGCAAATTTGCTGTTTTCTCAAATCCTTTATTTTGTGGTCTCAGTATTTGTTTTGGAGAGCTGCACTGAACAGTATTGAAAGTTTCTGAGAGTCCTGTTATACTTACATTTGTGTATACAGCCTGTATGTCTCTCACACCATACTATCTTAGTATTGTTGCCTTAAGGAAGGGGAAAAAACCTTTCCAAGACAACGTTATATGGGTAAAGCAGAGAAGAGTTCTTTACTTATAGGGTTTCGGGGTACAGAATATAAAGGAGTATAAAAGAGTATATAAAGTATAAAAAGTACAAAAGAGTACAACACGTGTTGATAAGTAATAGATAGAAAAGACCGGTACTGGGATGAACTCATGGCCTCAGGAATACCATGTGAGCTCTTTTCCCAGCACCACCGCTTCAAAACATGCAGAGTAAATTAATCCAAAAGGTGTCCCTTTCATTTAATTCCTGGCTGTTTCCAGCCAAACCCCCTGAGCCACTCTGCTATGCCTTACCAAAGCAAACAAGGGACAACCCATCCCTCCCAGGTGAAAAACCCTTTCACCCAACAGGCTGGAAACGTGACTCTTGCAACATCTGGGCCCAAGTCATTTCACCTCCCAACCCACAATAAACCAGGGAGAAACTCCCTTTTGCAGCTGCATTCCCACAGCTCAGCTACCCCAGCTCTTGCTGGTACCCAGTTCCCATTACTGGTCTCATGTTCCTTCAAGCAGGACTTGAGGTTCCCGAGATCCAGTCCGGGAGAACAAGGGAAGGGAAACATCTTCTCCCCCCACCTCAGGAGAGCAAGAGAGGGAAACCCCCCTTTTTGCAAGCAGAGTTCCTCTGAGCTCTTTGCCCCCCCCCTTTCGGGGGGGGAACACTGGGCACCACACCAGGCTGGGCGGCAGAGAGTGTGTGTGTGTGTGTGTGAGAGAGAGAGAGAAAAATGTCAATAAAGTGTAGGAGAGCTGGAGAAAGCAGGGAAAAGCCCCGTCTACGTGGCAGCATGCTAATTTTGTAACTATACTCAATTATCATATCTAAAGGTCCCATCCAATCTAAGATTTGTCCATGCCCAGAACTTCCCTTGGTTCTGCCTCATGGCACGCCTCTCCTAGAATTGAGTTGGAGGTCTTAAGACCCCTTTGCCCTATTGGAGCTTCTCCAAGACTGCTGGGCTTTGCTTTCTTGTTTTGACTAACATGGTATCTAGTTGCCTTAGCTCTGGTACATGTTTTCCTTGTGCAGTGTTCCAGCTATTATCTGACCCTGAAGACAGCTAACACAGGGTCAGAGGTTGTTAGCTATGCTATATGTGAGAAGTATACCTAGAAGTATAAAAATCTACAAATTCATGAAAGCCCTACGGCAACAGTATGAAGGCCTTCTTTTTAAGCCAGAACTTGTTATGAACTTTATGAAATAGCCCTACTGTAGGCTTGCTTCTTTATTCTTCGAAGGAAAGACAACAATGGAACGCTCTCAAATAATTTGTGAATTTTTGCTGAAAAATGGCAAACATATGAAAAGAGCACATTTGCTATATATTTTGTTTTCTCAAGCTGGAACAAAAAACATACCACTCACAAAATCATGGAGTTGCATCGCATCGCTTGGATAATTAAAAATTGAACCATGTAAGGTTTTATAACTGTGGAGCTAAAATGTGTTGTAAGGTATATAAGACAAAACAAAGGTCTCCCTGATCTGAGGACACTCATAGCCCTTCTGAACATAACATGGATGTAAATGCTTACTTTATGCCAACTGAAACATTCTAGAGTGAGTACTAGAAAGTCTAAGTCAGAATCTATAGAGTAGACCAGTCAGGATGTTTCCCAGGAGGTTCAAATGGCTGCTCTGGATCAGGCATGAAAGATGTTAATATTTGTGTCTCTCTAGCTTTCAATCAGGGTATGAAGTATAAGGGTGTCATTACTTTTATGAATATTTTAAGTGACATGGACAGTCTCAGGATTCTTTTATTTGGCTTTTCTTTGTCAAATTTTTGCTGAGCTGCTCCACCAGCTATAGAGGAAATGCAACTGAAATATGTTTCTAACATATTGTCCAGATACCTAAAGTTGTGTCATATGTCTGCAAGCTCTTGAGGATATCACACTTCCTTTTGTTAGAAATGCCTGTAATTAGAGTGGTAACTCAGGGTCAATCAAAAAGCTTAATGTGACCCCAAAGTATTTATCTTTTAATTATGCAATTAACTGTGGATTTTAAAGAAATAAAATTACTTTAATCTCAACTTGTGTGTGCGTCTCAGCTTCCTGAGTATGAATAGAATCCAACACTGACGTTTTCCTTTGTCTTTGCTAGTGCATTTGCTGGATTCAAACTGTATATTATTCCTTCTATAAAATGGATGCTTATGATCTATCTTTCCTTGGCATTAGCACCAGTACTGGCACTTTGTACTCCTTCAAGCATTTAATCACATCCTTCCTCTGAACTTTAATCTAATGGGCATAATTTGCCTCTCCATGGAAAAGTTAAGTACATAAAACAACTTTAAAAAACATTGATAGCCTATTTGCCCTTAATTTGAAAGCACAAGGGACATATGAAGTCAGACTAAACAATACCTGTATGCCATTTTGACTTAATTTTGTTACTACTCTTGGGCATTCTTTGGAGGATTTGATCAACATCCTCCAGTGTACGCTAAATTTCCTCCCATGAGATACTTGCCTACCTACATCAAGGAGTAACTCCATACCTCTGCTGGTGATAATGGATCGTTTTCTGTTCACATTCATTCATTCATTCACTCATTAAAATTCCCTCATTCAAACATTTATTCATTCACTTATTAAAATTACCAGTTACACATAGGCAAATGACCAGCCATAGCATTTTCTTTACAGGTGATTGAAGGCTATCACTTGTTAGTGAATTATCAGTCTCTTGGAGTTCAGACTGGAAAAACTGAT
The DNA here is from genome assembly GCA_013396655.1 of Campylorhamphus procurvoides. NCBI lineage: Eukaryota > Metazoa > Chordata > Aves > Passeriformes > Dendrocolaptidae > Campylorhamphus > Campylorhamphus procurvoides. Next base: position 421,563 of record WBMV01006966.1, read on the forward strand.
GTTTGCCTGAATGATAGCGTTTTTCTTTTTTCTGCTGATAGGATAATCACGGTTTAGCAGCTGTTGATTGTTGGCCTCTGCTAGAATGTCTGTTGTCCAGATCTCTGGGTTTGAAATCAGTAGCAGGGCAAAAGACAGCAGGGATTCTAAACACTGTTCACATTCACCTATAAGATCCCTTGGATTACTTTAGAGGTTTGCTGAAGTTAACTGGTTCCATCAGTGCAGAGATCAGGGTGCTAAAGTTCTTAATCCAAGTGCAGATGCTTCTTGCATTCCGTTCTTGGAATTATTTTCATAAAACCATCTCCTTAACCAAGAAAAAAAATGTCTACAAGTCTTACTGGAATTGATTTTGCTAGCCTTTTCCAGTTCATGACCACTTTTCCTTCAGTATTGTAAAACAAACCAAAAATGTGTGTTTATTTGTCTTACAGAGTAAACTATTCTCAAGAACTATGTCTTCGCAATATATTGCTCTTTACAACCCATATATGTTGTCTCTTTGAGGAAGGGACTGTTTCTTTTCATGGTCCATGGAAAACTATTGCTTGCAACAGCAAAAGTATGCAATACTCTTGGCAGAAATCATAGCAACTAGAGCAGGCTTCCAGAAGGACCAGAAATGACTGTTCCAGGAGTGGAAATGAGCAGATTTACACAGGTAAGAATTAATGAAAGAACATACAGATTTTGTGCTGAGTTAGACCAGAAACCTGAACTGTCCAGTATCTTGTCACCAGCAGTGGTCAGTACCGGATGTCTCAGGGAGCATAAAAGGTGGCAAGTGCATGGTAGAAGTCTTTAAATAATACTTTGTCAATTCCCAGCATATCTTGGAGCAGGAATTCTGAACAAGTCATGTCTCAATACTTCATGGGCACCAAATGATTTTTCTTCTGTGAACTACTTTTTAACTCAACTTGTGAACTTGTCATCTGAGCTCTCATCAGAGCCAATGGCAAGGTGGAAATAGTTCTGTGACATGGTTTGCCTAATTTATTTTCTCACCTGAGGATGAAAGCGCAGCTGGCCAAAAAGCACTGGTTTCTTTTTAGCAGAAAGAAATGTAGGTGATTAGCTCAGATATGAATCTCTATGTGAAGTTAGAAGTTAATGAATGCCATTCTAGACATGAGATTCCAATAACAGATCCTAGAAGGGTATGTCGTCATGTGGACTATTCTTTGGTTATAGCCATTAGAGATGACCTGTCTTGGCCTCCAATGTATTTTCCAGAAGTATCTGGGTCTTCTCCCGTAGGTCCAGGCTGTACTTGCCAGCCTTGTGAGAATGCCTTAGATACTCCAGGACATGTCAAAAGGCACTAGGTGCCTTTTCTTAAAAGACTGAGTTGATCCCACAGTATCTAAGCTCTAACTAAGGAAGGTGGAACATATTTGCTGCAGAGAGCGAAGGCTGAAGATGATCTACAGGGCTTGATTCAGCTGGGACCAGCACTGGTGAGTATTGAGATGCACTAGGATGATGAGATATTCTCATGGATCCAGCAGGTGTGACACAGCACCTACTAGAGATGGCCACACTTTTGAATGGGAGTTGAAGTCCAGGCAGAGTGACATAAAACGTTTCAAATGACAACAGACAACAGTCCAGGAGACTGAACTGAGCCTCCAGTATGTACCACGGCATCTGAACTGCTCTCCAAGTGTCTTCAACTGTAGGAGCTTCTACCCAGTTGCCTAAACACAGGTGACTTGAGCTAATTGAGATTGGTTATCTGAGCCATCCACATGGAAGTGGCGTATATGAGGTAGACAGGACCTAGAGGAGACCCCAGCCCCCTCTTGTCCAGCAGCTAGGGACTAGAGAAGCAGTTAGGTGATACTAAATGCCCGCACAAGAAACAGAACACAGTTTTGAGTGAGATAAATGAGGCTAAAGTTTCATAAGGGCTGATTTAAGAAATTAAACATTTGATGAAGTTCTTTGTTCACTAAAAGAAGAATGTCCCCATAAGAGTCTTGGGTATTTTATGTGGAGGATACTGAGACAAGGAAATATTGTTCTGTATTCTGTATTTGTACAGTGCAAAGTTGTGCGTTTGCTGAGACTACAACATAAATAATAATCATAATAAACTTGCACTTCTAAAAAAAAGAAGGGGAAAAGAGAGATTAAGATGCTTTTAAGAAGTTGAAAATAAATATCAGTCAAATATAGTTACAACCAAGTTTAAGGATCAGAAAGCAACTGCTACAGGAGGAAATACAGATATTAAAATGTAAAATACGGGGGAATTCATACAGAAAAACATACTGTTACAAAGTAGAGAGAAAGCATGTTATGAAGTTGCAGAAGGTATGGGAGGAAACAGTTATTCCATATTACAATTTATTCACCTAGGCAGGCTTCGAAGAGTGAAGTTCACTGTTGAAGTTTACCATGTTGTCATGAAGAATCAAAAATGGGAAAAAAGGAACAGAAGAAGAAAGACTGAGCTCAACACAGAAGACAAACACTTCCATGACACAGGCAGGATGAACCTATTTAAATAACTTTATAGGATTTCTGAGTGAAAACTCACCTCCTCAGTATTTTATGGGTGAATCAAACTCCAGAGTCTTTAATTTTTAAAGAAGAATTTTAGGGAGGATTTGGGCAATGGACAGGTAAATCATTGCAGTTTCATAATAATTTATTTAGTGTGGGTTTTTTTCCATTTTCTACTTAATACAGTTTTCCATTGCTGAAATTCAGAAAGAATTAAAATGTACTTGACCCACCTATTAAATACTGATGCTATGTTACCACGTTAGCCAATAAGTGATAAAAATTAGGAAAATTTTATGTATTAGTTAACTTGATAGCTGGAAGAACTTCTTATAATTGAAGTGTATACATAATCATCTATTCTGTTTTCACAGTGTTTAATATCTAAGAATCCCCATAGATTATAATCTTGGAACCTATATTTATGAACACTCTAGAAAATTGTTGAAAAGACACTGAAACTTTAGTACAAAACTGAAAGTTAGTATTTTAAAGAAGAAAGTAAAGACCTTTACTAAATCATACTGTGATAAACGTGTATAGAAATTTTCACAAAACTTGCAGTTTCTTCTGCTGTTAAAAAAAAATCTGAGACAGGAAAAAAAAATGCATTACTGCATTTTAACTCAGAATTTATCCATATCTTTCTTTGGTACCCAGAGAAATGATACAAAAGAAACCAAACACTCACATGCAGAAGACTATGATTTAATGCCTGAAATAATCAGAAAAAATATCCTGCCATCTCCAATCAAATGTAGCCTGTATATTACGGTGAAATTCTGTAAGAAAAAACAAAGAAGCTGTCATCACATCTAATGGCTTTCTTACACTCAGAATCCCCTCCAGAATAATAATTACATCAGTGTATCCGTACTGATGTATCTCTGCTCTGCCTGCTCCCACTGCTGTGCCTGCACTGTTAGATGTTACCTATGATTTATGTCAGGCGTCTCTACCGCGCTGTGCTGCATTGGTGGCTGCACATTTCCATATGGATGGGTATCCTGTGGTTTCTGGCACTGCTCCCAGGCCCTGCTGAATTCCAGGCCATTCTTCTACTAGATTGCAAGGTACGTTTAGGAGGCATGGGGAATTGCAGGGACAGGAATCAATTGCTTGTAATTGAGTTCTGCTATATCTCACAACTCACTTGGCTGATCAAACAGTGTGCCCAAGCACACACAGACAGACAGACACATATATATATATATATATATACGCACACACCCAAGTACATACTCCTGTGTGAATTTTCCCCACAAGGTTTGTGTGCAGGTATGAATATCATAAGTGTGTACGTGAAGTTATTTTAGCTCTTAATAAAAGTGTTTCAGGCTATTACAAAGTTCAGTGAGTTTTAAGAAGCTGTAAATCAAGTTCCCTCATTAAGAGTAGGGGATCCAATGGAATCAGTAATTTATGTAATACTAAAAGGATGTCTGTATCTGCTTGAAAATCTTGGATTCTTTTAATGCCTTAACAAAAAATGTACACTAGCTTTGGGTTATTAGTGGCATTCATCCTTAATGATAAACAGCAGGGGTTTTTATTGCTTCAGCTATTTAGTTTTTTTTATTATACTACCTAGAAATCTTTCCTTCTAATGTGCTTGAGTGACCATCTCTTTCCTGATGTAACCTTACTATTAAAATATAATTTATGATACTCACCTTTTTACCTTTATTCTATTCTTCCATCTTGAGAATGCAAATTCTAAGAACCAGGGAGAGGACAACACTGCAAAGAATTACAGTCATCACAGAAGTGGCATGTTTTGTGTCCTTTAGCTAAATACATTGGTCTTGAGAAACCCACACTTTCATGTTCCTGATTTTATTCCTGGTGGGAGGATGGAGGTTGACATTTCTAACACTTCAGGGACTCATAAAAATATCAAGGCAGTGAGCATGTTAGGAATCAGCTGGAAATTGTTCCTGGTATAGCTTACATTTTTCTCCATGATAGCAATGTATCAAAACAAGTCATCTGTTTTATACCAGGAATTGCGCATAACTTGATAACAGACCTCTAGTCAGACAGCATCATCTGGTAAAATTTGTCTTCAGCCACAGACACCTCAGAGGGAATGTTTTATATTGACTTCAGCAAGAGCAAGGAAGCAGTGACGCTGTATAGTCCGAGCATTGTATGATACATTTCCTTTCACTTGGCCTTCACATCTCTCACTCTGTAATTGCTTTCTGCTTTTGGTTTGGTGATGATCCAGCTTACATGAAGGCTGTTTGACTGGAAAGATTTGGATGAAGTCCCAGTGTCTGAAAGGTAATCTATGTGAAATGGCAGGAAACAATTTTTTCTCTCCCCCAGCTTCTCCAGCAAACCAAGTAAACTTTTTGCTTCGTTGGTTTCCAACCTCCTTGTCAGTCATAATTCATCCAGAGTGACTAACTGTAGCAACGAGGTGACTTCCCAGCACTTTCATGGTTCTTGGCAATTAAACATCCACCACTGTCCCATGAAAACTTTCACCAGATTCACTGTGGAACTTTCCTTTGTAACTGGAAAAGATATTTTAATACATCTACAGTTTTGTCTTGCTTCATTTACTGCAGTGTTCCCTGTAACAAGTCACTATTGCAAAGCATGTTTCCCAGGCAAGAAGGCTGTCTTCTAACCTCTGTTACAACATCTTACAAGGCTTTTCTTTCTCCATCAGTTGTGAGGAGGACTGTATTTTGCCCTCAGCTTCTCTGCCTGATCCGGTAGACTTCAGTATATGTTTGGAATGCATGGTACTAAAAGTGGACACGCTTCTTGTTGATAGATTAGCAGTTTCAAATCCAGAAATCCCTAATTACTTTTCCAGACAGCAGTGCTTATCCAAGGTAAAACACAGCTACACAGAGTAATCTATGAAGCAGTCATTGATGCTGTTTTAGAAGAAATCCATTTGCAAGCAGTTTGCTCCTAGTTCACGAATGCCACAACTTCCACACTAATATGTTTGTCCTTGTGGTGTTCTCCTTGTGTATATCAATTGATGGGACCAAATGTCCATTTTGCACACCATTTTAACTTCAGCATTCAAATGAAACTCAGTGTTATGGACATATTTACATATTTCTATTGCAAACCCACTGTTTAAAAGCTATTTAAACAAACTATCTGTGCAGTTTAAAAATGTGTGGTGCTACAGACAGACTATAGGAGGAGAAAGCTCTAGGTCTGATGAGGCTTTTAAGCAGACATAACAGTAATGCCACTTCTGTTCACATGCAGTTCACAATCCACTGCCAAACGTTGCAGCAAAATGCATGAAAAGTTGAGAGTTTATTCCACAACAAAAGAAGGCCAATTACAGAGCTTATTCCAGTTTATATTTCCATTTTTAATTCAAACTGGATTACTGAATGTAAATACCAGTGTTACCATTTTGATTTTGAAAGAGAGCCATCACTGTTCTGCTGTGACCTAATGCAGAAATGCTGCCTCACATTTCTCTGCACTGTTTCTTCTCTTAGTGATGGTGTAGTCCATAGAGGAAGTGGGAGGGAGAATAAATTCTCTTTCCAGCTGGCACTGGCTTCACTGGCTTTCTTTTAATCCAGTATGTGAAAAGTAGATACAGTTAGGAAAATGTTCATGTTGATTATTATGACCTAAATTAAATACTATTCTCATTTACAAGCTGCTTTTTTATCCTGCACACTCAGGTTGTATCTGAATCCCATCTCACCTTCATTTACTTGACCCTGTATAAAATAGGCTTCAAAAACCCATCTCCTATAGAAGCAGTATGTAGTTTAATTAATAGTATAAACCACTCAAGATCTACAGCAATGAACATCATAAACCAAGAAATAAAGTTCTATGGGAATTACTGGTTCATGGAAAACAAAAATTGGAAGTTAGCTTCATCCCACTACAATTCAGAAAAATAAAATAAATCTGATCTTTTGGTTGAAGAAATTTTGTGGTAAAAAAGTAATCCTAGAGTGTTCTTTCTGTCATAAAAGTCAAATCTTTGGAGATGGATTTCATCCATCCAAGTATGTATATCTCTCTCTATCTCTATCTCTATCTCTATCTCTATCTCTATCTCTATCTCTATCTCTATCTCTATCTCTATCTCTATCTCTATCTCATCTGCCTGGGTACATTTTGTCTATAATGATAAAAGAAAATATCTTCCATTAATTAAAATACTACAAAAATCAGACTATAATCAAAATGCTTTTAAAACTGGCCTTTCTCCCTCCCTCTCTCCCCTTCCTTCTGTTTTTTCCTTGTCTCCTTTTTTCTTTTTCTTTCTTTCTTTCTTTCTTTCTTTCTTTCTTTCTTTCTTTCTTTCTTTCTTTCTTTCTTTCTTTCTTTCTTTCTTTCTTTCTTTCTTTCTTTCTTTCTTTCTTTCTTTCTTTTCTTTCTTTCTTTCTTTCTTTCTTTCTTTCTTTCTTTCTTTCTTTTTCTTTCTTTCTTTCTTTCTTTCTTTCTTTCTTTCTTTCTTTCTTTCTTTCTTTCTTTCTTTCTTTCTTTCTTTCTTTCTTTTTCTCTCTTTTTTTCAGAATGAAATTTCTTTGTGTTGAAAGTCTGCCATAGACAGTTTTAGTTTTGACAAAAATGTATTTCTTTATTGGAAGATTTTCAACTCCTACCAGAAAGAAGTTAATAAATTTTGAGGACACAGCTTATGTAGTGTACCAAAAATAAAGCTCAGGGCAAGAGACTGAGCAGTAAATATTGAACAAATATCTGCTTATTCGCTTTAAAGTAACCATCTGCTTTAATGGGGCAAGATCTTGTAGGAAAAAACACCATGAACATACATTTAATTGCTGAAAAGGACTGCACATGGAAACATTGTGCAGAATTAATGATGGAATTTTCTAACTTTTAAGAGCTTTTCTTCATGTTAACTTTATTATAGATCTTCTGTATAAAGTATGTAGATATATATTTATACATGTATCTATGTACATATATATTCATATATATGTACATATTTATGTATATGATGTAAATTTGACTCATCTGCCTACCATACCATGTGTGCAAAAGAAAAGCCTCCTCTTTCCACTGCCTTGCTCAGTGCAGCTGAGTCCCAGTGCTACAAGGACTACAGGGAAAAAGGGGAAGGCTTAGGTCTTGTCCAGACGCTCTGAAAATGGTGACAATGGAAGCAGAAAGGATCTCTAATACAGTTAAAGCCTTTTGTGCATATTATTCCTTATCAAGGCAGAGATATAAAAGAACTAGAGTATCAAATCCAGAAACTGAGTAATTCTGATAACCACAGTGCAGTTGTTGCTCTTTCCTATGGGCAGAATGGCAGTACTTTTGTGTAGCCAGCACTGGATGGCTATACCGTGCACCATTTTTATCTGTTCCCTTCATGATACACCATTCAACAGTGTGCAACAGAAACAAGTCTCTGTTTCTCACTCCTCAGCAAAACTGTAGGAAAATAACAGTGATCATACCAAAGAAGGACCTCAGGTACATATCATTCAGTATACTACTTCTTACAGAGGTTTAGGGAAATAATTTTCAAAAAGGAATGAGAGTGAACAGTCTTGAGCATACTGTCTCACCAGAGGTTTAGGGATATCCTGAGGCAGGCTACGTGTCAAGCCCATTGCATCCAATAGTTAGTGGTGGAAACATGAATATGCCTAATGTTCCTTGGAATCTGTCATAACATCTGTCATTGCTTTAGAACCCAGCTTTCTTGAGGGAGCAAACTTCACAATGTAACTATGTATTGAATAAGAAAGGGCACCCTTTTCTTTGGTTTGAGCTTCTTGTCTCAGTATATAGAATATAAAGTTGGGAAAAACCAGCTAGTTGGTATTTGTATTGAGTGTCCTGTTACTGGTGGTGACTGCAAGGGTGCTTAAGTACACTGGACAGTGTGGAATTTCAGTATGATATGCCCCCTCACACCACAGCCAGCAAAACATGATCCAGCACTGTAAATAAGGCTCTTTACTATGTATTATCTTTGGCTGGTTCTTTTTGAAGCTGAAGAGTCCTAATCTTTATAAGTCCTATTCCCTGTGTAAGGTTAAATGTATAATTTATAGCTGACTTTCCTAAAGTGGGTTTATGTGCTGTAATTGACAGTTCATCCATTAGTTTCTTCTTGATAATTTTTAAATTGACCGAGCACTACCAAATTTGACACAGGGGTAATGATCTCGTAAAAGTTATGCATTTCACAGCTACTGTTGGTTTACCTTTGATAGACTCATAAACTGAGTCTCTACTTCCAAAGGCATTTTCATTTTAAGCTGACAGTGTCACTGAAAGCATTCCTTCCCTCCCTGCATTTGAACTAGCAGTGAACTAGACTGGGGAACCAAGCCAACTAAACCAAAATAATAATGGGAAAAAAAAAAAGCGGGCAGAAATACACTGGTGCTTACATGGGTACTTATGAAAAGGACTTCTTCCTGCTTCTTCTTCTTCTAGGACCACCTGATGCTGTTCAGAAAGACTGATGAAGGACAGCCCTGGGAAAGCACCTCAGCCCAAATTCAGCAATAAACTGTTTCATTTCACCCGATGAGTGGCCAGGCACCAGGGGCATTACCCTGTTTCTTCAATGGTGGAGCTCTGGTGCTTCGTGTCACATACAGCAGCTAGGATATGGGGTCTGAGCCAGGAGATTAGGAAATGGGTAGAGGAGAACATGGAGGTGGAAGAGTCAAATCCATCAGAAAGGAGGCTTTGCTAGCTCTGCTGCTGTTGGAACATCATATTGCCATCTGCTTAGGCTATTGTACAACCAGAGGTGCATGGGGAAAGAAAACAGTCAAGATAATTATTCCTCGCTACACAATATTTATCTGTTTTCCTACCATGTTGTTGTTTATTGTATTTTTTTCACCAGTTTGTCTGATACTGTATTAAATCCGTGCCTCCCAAGATCATGCTTGGGCGTCTTTGAAATAAACATGATCCCACGTCAGCGAAGACATTTCCTGTCTCAGCTGGAACCAGATGTCTCTCATTCATTTTTATACTTAAGGAGGGTTTAAGTGCATGTATTGAGAAGTGTTATTATTTTAAATATAATGACCTTTAACAAATTGAATTTTGCAATAAGTGCACCAGAAGCAGATCATAAAAAGACAAAGATATGTGTGTAGCAAGGCAGGAAAAGCAGTAAAGTTTTGTATTTTACTATGCATGTGTGGAATTGCAAAGCACATCAGGTTGCAGGGGACCTATCTGTATGTTGCTTAGAAGAGGCATTGTAGAAGAGAAAGTTAATAAAACAGTTCAACTAAAGCTGTGTGCAGCAGTAATGGTCTTAAAACAATGCATTTTGAAGAGTCCTATATGAATATTTTACACATCATTCACCAAATGATGGCTGTATTTTTTTATAAGGTAGTTTCATAAAAGCCTTCTATATGTGTTTTGCATACGTTGAGTTTGGATTGTTGTTTGATTATTATTATCACTTAGTTGACAGCCTGTTATTCTGGTAACTAGAATAGATTCAGGAACAGTAATTTTTTTGCTGACATTAAAATTAATCTTTTTTTCAGCAAAACTATCTCTTAGAAATTGTTTTCTATTAGTAAATATGTAAAATAGGAGGACTGTCATGATTCTTACTGAATTGCTCATTCTCTACTACTTTGTCACTGTACATCAAGCTTAGATTAAATCTACGTGGATAACTGCACGCAATATTTTGGAAAAGCTGGATGGTTTGTATAGCCTGTCCTTGGATGAATCAAATGGCTATCCCTGAAAATAGAGACAGCTCACGCCTGTTTCCCTGTGCTAAGCAAGTTCACTGTCTGCCACATTTTTGTCAAGCAAATTCATGTTGATGTTAGTTATTTACACAGTAGCTAATCTCAAGATGGCATATAGAAGGTGGGAAATTTCTTTTCACAAAAATGGTGACAGCCTTATATTGATTTAATTCATGTATATTTGGTCTCTGTAATTGCCACGCAGTGTGGGAACCTGGATCCATTAATGATCCAATGGTTCTCAGATACCCTTCATAAAGAAGAATTTGTTAAAGATTTTATGCCATGTGGCCATATGATTTTTGAATGGGCTTAATTTCATTAGTGTAAATACGAGAAGGTTGAATTGGCAAAAACCCCATACATATGGCAAGATGAATGAAGAATTAATAGAGGCAGCTCATCATAGCCAGCTCTCTGAAAGGCTGCATAATTTATGCTAACTTCTAACTCTCACTAAATAACACAGAATCTGCATGAGTTGAAGCTCTAAGGTGAAACTGGGAAATGTCACATTTGAACTGTTTCATTGATCCCTATACCCTCTCAACCATGACCATGTCATGTTTTAGGAGATCAGAGGGCCTCTAGGGACAGGAACACAGTAATAATGAAAGATGTTAATTACCTCTGTATGAGATGGATAAATCTTTTGTCAGAGTGTGACTTAATTTTTAGCCATCATGTGAATGACTGCAGCAAATAGCAGCTAGTGAGGAAATGCACAACTGGTCATTCTCATCTGCATTCAGGTCCTTGTGCAAAGCAATGTTGTCCAAGAACGACTTTGTACCAGGGATTATAAGGCACATCGCTACAGGAATGACAAAAGAGAACAAAACAAAAGTAAAAGAAAACAAAGCAAAACCCCTCAAACACCACCACAGTGTTTTAATTTCCAAAACTAGCAAATAAAAAAATTGAAGAGGGAATCTTGCTTAAAAGGATTTAAAAGAGGCAGCAAAAGGATATATGTACACAGATATGCTGTATTTAAAAATGTCATACTGGAATGTCAGAGAAAATGCATATAAAACTTTAAAAAAGTATCCTGTCAAAACAATGAAGAAAAAATAAGATCCAGTAAAATTGAAGCTATTGTGAGTAGGGAGTGACTTAAAAGGCAAAAAGACTTTTCAGATAACTATATATCATAACAGGAACTATATATTCTTATCCAAAAATGAATAATTCATCATTCAAAGACTGAATGGCGTTCTTCTTCACTGAATAAGGAACTATAGAAAAACATAAAATATGACAAATAAAAATCAAAATGCAGTCAGATAAAAAATATTTTGGGTAGAGGCTTGCTTGAGAACTAATAAATTAAATAAATCCTTTGGAAACACATCATGTACGTGGAGTTTTCAAGAAGCTGTTGGCTGCAAGGCTAATATGTGGCTGAAGTGTAAACTATGTGCTTAAAGACCACTTTCCTGCAGAAGACCAAATGAATGAATGAACTCTTGACATTTGTGTTTGCCATGGAGGAGCTGAAAAAGTTTGTTACACACAAAGGAAATCATCCTTATTAGAGATGACTCAAAAACCTGTCATATTGAAATGTCTGTAGACATTATTTTGAACAGAACAAGTGAACTGCTATTCACAGAAAATCAAGGCATTATCATATTCAACTTAGACCCCTAAAAGAATTTAAGGGTGAAATATTTAACAATTAATGGTTTAAACCTGTGTGCTGGTTTTGGTTGGGGTAGTTACTTTTCTTCAGTGTGGCTGGGTTGTATTTTGGATTTGTGCAAAAAAGAGTGTGGATTATATTGAGATGTTTCAGTTATTGCTGAGCACAGCTTACACAGAGCCAAGGCCTTTTCTGCTCCTCATGTTGACATGCTGGCGAGGAAGTTGGGGGTGCATGGGAGGTTGGGAGGAGACACAGCCAGGACAGGTGACCCCAGCTGACCAAAGGGCTATTCCATTCCATATGACATCATGCTCTGCATATAAAGTGAGGGAAGAAGGAGGAAGTGGGGGGAAGTTCAGAGTGATTGTGTTTGTTTTCCTGAGTAACCATTATGGAAGATGGAACCTTGCTCTCCTGGGCCTGCCTGCACGTAGGAAGTTGTGGAAGAATTCTTTGTTTAATGCTTTGCTTGTGTGTGTGGCTTTCACTTTACCTATTGAACTGTCTTCATCTCAGCCCATGAGTATCTAGCTTTTACTCTTCTGATTCTCTCCCTGATCCTGCTGGTAGGGGAGTGAGTAAGCAGCTGTGAGGGGCTTGGTTGGTGGCTGGGGTTAAACCACAGCACACTGCCAGAGGAATGTGCAAATGTGAGACAAGTCTGGATAAGATCTGTGCAACTGCAGAGAACAATATCTGATGTTTGCACTGGGCAGGCTGGTGGAGGCTCTCATAAAGAGCAGAGTTGAAAGATGTGGTCAGGGATCAGAAATGTTTAAGTATTCTAAAGGAATCACAAACATAGGAGGGCTTGGGTAGATACAGGGGGTTTTCCAAAAAGCCTTTTTGAAACTGCCCTTATCAAAAGCATTTTAAGATCATAAAATCATAGGATATTTTGGGTTGGAAGGGACCTTAAAGATCATCCAGTTCTAACCCCACTGCCAAGATGTAGGGTGATAATGGTCATCTGTTAGATAAATAGTGGTTTAAAAGATTAGATGTTGAAATAAATTGCCAATTTTCAGTTTTTCCATTTCCTTATTGTGAGTGGTCACAAGGAAGGATCTCTTTCATGGTCTGCATAAATATCCCTCCATAAATAACTGAGAAGAGGCAGAGATGACAAAGCATACTTACGGTATGACAAAGCTTACTAATGATACTAACCCATTTAACACTGCAGAAATGAAAGCTGGCGGAGAAGATCAACTGAAGGATTTCACAATACTGTGCACATGGTGTCTGAGCATGGTGTCCTGTTCTCTCTGGTGTGCAGCAGAGAGTGTATGGTAGCACATTTCAGAGGCAGAGTTAGTGCACTGAGCAGAGTAGGCTAATGAACGATGGGAAAGATGCTGCCCTCATCAGTCCAGAAGAAAGTGTGTTCTGTAGCCTCCTACAGTACTCTTCTGGAGAGGCACCATGATATGCTAGGAATGTTTTCTTTTTAAAAAAATAAAAATGTATGATTGTGTAACTGAATGAGAAAGATATCTGAGTCTTTTTATACTAATCTCTGTTGACTTTGTGAAGTAGGACGATTATTTTGACCTTTGCAGATGAGATCAGAAGAAGACTGAACATACAGCAAGGAATTCCAGATGAAAGGACTGGCAGCAAAGGGGACTACGGATTGAAGGGAGAGTGTTTGATTGGTATATTGTGAAGGTATTAAATATTTGACAGGTACACGGCATGTTAGAGATTAAAAAAGACAAACAATGATGAGTTTGGGTGAAGGAAAATGGAGGGATGCATTTAGTTAGATAGGTTCAAAATAAGATATCTGTGCCTTAAAGACAGGCTGCTTCAGAATATGAAATCCATGAAATCTTGTCTCTAAAAGTCTAATAAATGATCCACTAATTCTCTCTGCCTCTTTCATTCACATACATTCAAGCACTTTTTCTACACATTAAGGTCATCTTAATATTCACAGTACAACTAAGATGAATATTACTATACAAATTTTATAGATAATGAGTAACATTAAACTGGGGAGGGCGGTGGAGTGGGTCAGAGGGTGTGTTTGAAGTTTAACTAATAAAGGAAAAAAATACTCAGAACCTCAGCTCCAGACCGTGAAGTTGCTCTTTTTAGCAGGAGGATGAAGAAACATGTTTTTCAAGAGCTTTTCAGAATATGCAAGCTCTGAGCTAACTTGCAGATGAGGCAACCTCACAACCTAACTAAAGAAATAAAGGAAGATTCTGATAATCATTTCATCTATTAATGGTTGCTTTCCATTACTGCAAAAGAACATTTTAATTTTTAATGGGATAAAGTAAGGTTGGATTTTCTCCTTGAGCCTGTGCAGGGGTGGAATTCAGTTGCATGGAAGTTGCTCTCTTCATCTGAACTTGTCATTGGTGATCCCCCACCACAGAGTTATTGCAGAGATGCAAGTCCTTTAGGGTAAGCTACTTATTTTGTCCTAGACAGTTTCATTAGAGACATCATTCTGTAGTGTTTATTTCTCAGTTGACTCTACAGAATCCTAAAGTAACTAGTATATATCCAGCTTTCTGTGTTGCAGATAACCAAAGGTCCGTGAAATTAACATTATACTGAGTTATCTCAGACACAAAAAGTATCCAAGAGATTCCATTGTTGGGAATTGCATAAGAATGAAGGTGAACTTGGAACTCAAAACTGGTTGTCATCCAGAGTGTATTGAGGAGTCTTTTGAACCGGGCATATACTCTACTGTAGTGAGTTGTCCCTGGCTGGACTCCAGATGCTCACCAAAACCTCTCTATCACTCTCCTCTTCAGCTGGACAGGGTGAGAAAATACAATGAAAGGCTTGTGTGTTGAGATAAGGACAGGGAGAGAGATCGCTCAGCAGATAACGTCACAGTCAAAACAGACTCAGCTTGGGGGAAAAAAATCTCAGTTTACTACTGATCACATCAGAGCATGATAATAAGAAATAAAACCAAATCTTAAGAACACCTGTCTCCCACTCCTCTCTTCATCCAGTGCTTAACTTTACTCCTGATTTCTTTACCTCTACTCTCAAGCAGTGTAAGGGGACCAGGAATGGGGGTTGTGGTCAGCCCATGACAAATTGTGCCTGCCGCTGCTTCTTCCTCAGGGGGAGAACCACTAACACTCTTTCCTTGCTCCACAGGAGACACTCCTCCCCAGACTTTCCCAGCGTGGGTCCTCCCCACAGGCTGCAGTTCCTTGTGCTCTGCTTTAGTGTGAGTCCTTCCCACAGGGTGCAGCCCTTCAGGAACAGGCTGCTCCAGCACGGAACCCTTGCTCGAATCCTGCCAGCAAACCTGCTCAAGTGTGGGCTCCTCTCTTCCAGGGGTCTTGTCAGGAGCCTGCTACAGCATGGGCTTCCCACAGGCTTAAACCCTCCTTTAGGCATCCACCTGCTCCAGTATGTCTGCAGGGCTGTTTCTCTCATGCATTCTCATTGCTCTTTGCTGGCTGCCATCATGCAGGGCTTTTTTCCGCCCGATTCTTAACTCTGTGCTACCGCCATCACTGATTGGCTGATCCTTGGCTGGTGGTGGGTCATGTCTTGGAGCTGGCTGACATCTCTGTTGGACATAGGGGAAAATTCTTGCTGCTTCCCACAGGACCCACATCTGTAGGCCCCCTGCTGCCAAGATCTTGCCATGCAAACCCAGTACATCTACCTCCATTAAAAAGGCTGCTTAAGGAAATTTCTCTTTATAAGCAATGAAAGGGAAACAATTTTTAGTTTTCAGAATTTCATCTTCACACTATCACTTACCCTATTAGCACTAGGGAAGCTCAGACCACAATCCAGATGTCTTGAGTGCAAGCACTGCTGCCCTATGGTGGTTTTCTTATTGTATGTCTGCAGGGGCTCTTCACTTTTTCTGTGAACATGTTACTGAAATAGTGTCCACTGTGGATCCATGGGTCTAACTCACCTTTCACCTCACATTTCTACTCACTTTCTTATTCTGGGAAGAAAAAAGGTATTGTTAAGTCAGTGAAAATGAGATATATTTGTACCATACTGTGTTAGCTTCGTGTTCAAATGTGGGTTCATGCTGCTAAAGTAAAGTAGCAAACTGGAGTGTTTATAAAACAGAGACGTCTTTAGTTAAACTGATGTCTGAAAAGAGTCAGTCCTTGTTACTGTGTGTATGGTGTGCTTATAACTGTACTTCACTTGAAGTACAGGTAAATTTTTGTGTTTGTCCTCATTAACTACACACTGACTTGTAGCTGCTCCCAGGTCAGCCTTGCATGGGGCCATCACAAATTTTGTACCTAAAAATTTGCCTAGATGTTTTTAATGCTCTTTGTGCCTATACTTGAGATTTTATTTCACATGGCACAACTAATCTCTGTAGTTTGAATAAACGTATGGTAGAACATAATGAATTAGCTGATTTTCTTATAGGCATGAAGTCTTTGTTTGGTAGGCCAGTGAAATTACAGGAGGCTGAGGTTAAATCTTTGCTTTTTTACAGAGTCTTCTCTGACTTCTGGTAAGTTGCTTACAGATTAGTCCACAAAAAAGAGGTGTAGATTGTGCATTATCTATAAGTCTAGCCGAATATTTAACCATCCAGGTGGGTTTCTAGAGGAGAGAAATAGTTACATGGAGACTACAAGGGTGGATAATGGGATTTCTGGGTAGGATGCCCAAATCACCAACCTGTAGGAGCTAAAAACACATTTGTTTTTCTTATCTGTTGAGATTATAGTTTGTTTACAACTGCTCAGTCCCTCACTCTAAGGCTTTAGAGCAGCCAGTATCACTGGACAATCAATGAAGGGGCCTCATGTAACTATTGCAATGAAAATGAAGAAAATGCTGCTAACAGTAAGTGAAATCCAGTCATCTTTCATTTACTTCATCCTCAGGGTTTTAACATTAGATGATGAAGATGAAATTTCTACTACACATTGATAGAGGGTACCACTTTCCTCATGTTTCTTGTCAGTTCAGTGTCACAGACTCCTCCATACACTGTCTATAAACCAGCAATAACTCATAGGGAGAGAAAAAAAAGGCAAAACTCCCACCCTCAAAAAAGAAGCAGGGGATTCTACACAGAGAAAACAATGGCAGTGAGATTAGTAATGCACTTATGCCCAGTGGCCGGGAAATAGAAATACAGTCCATTTTGTTCTCCTCTTAATAACTGTTAATGCAGTAATAAATATGTAACAGTAATGATAATATCAAGAATACACAGCTGAGTGAAAATAAACAGTTTGAATAACTCAACTTCTTTAGTGCAGCCTTTTTCAGTGACGTGCTAAGTACTCTCTTCTCTCACATGTTGCATCTTGGATCTTCAAATCCCATTGATAGTCATGTTTCAAATAAGCCATTCCATTCTAAAATACTCTAAGAACTTGAATGAAAGTCATTATGCAAGCTGCTTGAAGATAGACTCAATAGGAGCCATGTTAGCATGTTCAACTGGGGGGCATTTTTCTTTTTTTTCTTAATTATTTTTTAAAAAGTGAAATATTCTGCAATGTGCAGTAAATTGATAAGGGCAAGCAGGGCATTCATTGCAGGTCATTAAACAAAGCAGAGAGCTGTAAGCCTTTTGATCCACACATTTGGTTCTACTGAAAAATGAGATAAAAATAAAGTAAAAGTAAACCAGTGGAAGTTATTAACAAATTAATCTTTTTTAGAGAGGTGAACACCTTGATTTCCTCTTACAATAAGTGGAGTCATAGCTCCACTGCACAATATAATATTCATGTAGGAAGAAAAGGTGAGGGTTTTCATTTCAGTGTTGCCATGCAAATCTAGTGTGCAATGTGGCCTTTATACTGTTTATAAAGTTATACTAGTTGTGGTTGTTGAGTTGTATTGTCTTCAGTGATTAAAATGTTCACTCACAAATTACAGTGAAACTTTGTTAGTAAGAGCAAGGGCATACAATATGTGCTTTTAGGTAAAACCTAAAATATTCTGTGACTCAATTCATTCTGAATATCAAAACTAAAAGCTGCTTTGTAAAAAGAAGCACTGCCAGAAAATATTTTGTCATGTCTAATTACAAAGAAGTATTAGATAGGTGATTTGAATAATATAGCTAGAGTGAAACAAGATTTTCTTTTCTCAGACAAAAAAGAAGATCCAATCTTGAATTTGAGTGAAAAAGTAATGAAAATTTCAATTTTCAAGTAAAAATCTAGTCACCTGAAAAATGTTCGTTCAATAATTTGACATTTTTTTTCCAGTCTGTGCTTTAATGTGTTTATTCATCTAAATTAATTTACACTTTAAAGCAAAAATTTGCCTTGAATTGAAATGAACTCTTTGTTTTGCCATTGTTGGTACATAACATTGTGAGAATTTTTATCTTTTTTCCCCTAGCATTTTAATTAAGTGGGAAGTTTCTTGAAACCAATTCTTTACATTTCCAGGGCATCCACAATTTCTCTGGTCAACCTGTGCCAGTGCCTCAGTACTCTCACAGTAAAGAATTTCTATCTGATACCTAATCTAACTCTACTCTCTTCAGATTTAAGCCGTTGCTACTTCTACTGTCACTACATGTCCTTGCATGAAATCCCTCTGCAGCTCTCTTGTAGGCCCCCTTTATGTACTGGAAGGCTGACATAATGTCTCTCCAGAGCCTTCTCTGCCCCAGGCTGAATCAGCACCTAAAGGTGAAAAAAATGGTTTTTTTGAAAACTGTCTTCCTAGCCATAGCCCAAAGCACATAGGATGTGCACAGGAAGATTCTTTGGCCCTCTGGAAGGAAAAGGAAAAAGCTATTTTCTTTCCATAAGCAAATACCTTGTCCAGTGTACAGTGCTAGCCTATGAACTGTTTTCCTAGTCAACTTCTATCAAAGTTTTAAATGCTGAAGAAGCATTATTAGCCTAACTTTAATGGGAAGGGAGGACAACTGAGAAAGCAATCATTTAGCCTGCTAATGGTCATCACTGAATGTGGCAAAAACCAATCACCCTCCTATGAAAGTGCATAAAAATAATTCACATCTATGCAATGCTTTTAATATGGATGAGTATAAAGACTCTTCTGAGTTACCTTGCATAATTACCTTTTTTTAGGATTCATATGCCTAGCAGTTAAATATATGTGTGCAAGAAATCTTTAGTTCCAAGTCTCTAGAAATCATGTTTCTAGTTGTCTGCTTCAGCCTTCATTTCCCTTCAGAACTTCTCTCCCTCTACCTAAACTGAGCTCAGCTTGTTCTTTCTTCTGGCCTGCTTAGAGCAGTCAATGTCTCCAGGTACCTCCTTCATTTGAGGGAAAACTTTCCATATATTAGATGAGGTTACCCTACTCCAAATTCCACTTAATTTTGTTAAAATGGGGATCCCTTTTCAAGCATATTTCATATATTGGGGTTTTTTTTCTTTTTTTATTCCAAAAGTCTCCTATTTCTTTTCTGAAAGTGGGGTAATAAGCATTGCTGTTTTGTAACCATCAAATCTAGTTACGGTAAATAACTTTTTGTTTGTTTATAAACTGATGTAGGAGTGGGCATATGAAGGCTATGTGAGACTGAGGCTGTAGCATATACCACTGGTGAAATTCTCTGTAGCTTTAAACCTTCTCACAGATACTCCAGCATTGGAGACTTCAGTCAAAGGCTGCAAAAATATTTTTGGTTCCATAGGTTGCCCAGGATCATAAAGGGATGAGAGAGCTTGACGTCACTACATCCTTTTCTCCTCTTGTCCTACAATCTTCTGCATAACATTAAGTAGAGACAGTGCCTCCACAGGTATTTATCCCATTAATGAGAGTCCTGCAAAGAGCATACATGGAATACCATATAAATAACCAGCACAGTAGTATATAATCATGTAATATTCAAAGTGAGCAAAGAAATTATTTTATCTCATTATACATTTGGATCTTTTTTATTCATTGTGAAATTCTTTAGGTTTTAAGTATACTGTGCTTTGCATGTAATTACTCTATAGAATATAAACAATGGAAACCATTTGCTGATTTGTTCTGAACTATGAAGTATTTTATGCTATTTTATCAAAATCGAGTAAACCCTCAATTTTTTAAGAAGCCCATGTAGCAAACAATCGGTGTGTGAAAGCTAATAAAAAGCCTTAATGCTTGGACTATCAGCTTCCACTGTATCACACACTCTTCTGTTGTACAGAAGCCAGAACTGGAGTTTTAACTTAAGCATTAACAAAATATATTAATCTCTTGGGTGCTATTTGGAAAGCAAGCTGGGGGTGGAAGACAAGAACACAAGTGCACATATTGCATATCCACCCTTATTAGACTTATACTCTTTGACCTTGTATGTAAAGATGTGAAGTGAAGCTTGAAATAAAAGAGATACAGTGTGATTTGCAAGAGCTAAATGAACAAAAAAGACCTGAAGCAACAAAACCCCCAAACAAACCCAATCCTACCAAAAAAAAAGCCAAATCCAAGAAAACAACCCTCACCAATTAGTTCTAGATTAAAAATTAGAGACTGTATTGTTATTTACATTTTGTTTCTATAATTTCAAAGGTGGACATAATGGTTATGGTGTGTCATAGATGTACACTTATTTTCTGAACCATAGGTCAAAGAAGTTGCTTGGATTCAGTTTTTATTCCATTAAGTCATGGTGTATTTTTATAAGCCTTTCTCTGTGACTCTGGATTTCAGAAGTAATTTGCATAAAGAAAAGGTAGGTGGTTTTTAGCTTCACAGAAATAGAAGACAATACAGAATCATATGTCACCCAAGATATTTTGGAGTTAAGTATCCTTCAACAGATATATGTCAGGGCAGTAACATGAAGATCTGAGAACATCTTGGAGTTAATAGCACAGCTTTTGCAGCTGTTATCTAGTGGTCATCAGTCTCTGGTGTGTTCTTCAGCTGTACAGGCAAAGACTTATGTGACCAAGGCTCATGTAATTTTCCTGTCCTCATCTCTGTTTGCAGATGTCCAAGGAGATTTGTGGCAGCGAAAACATTCTGAAGATTTTGGACCTGTGAAGCAGGTCTATTGACTTCTCTGTAGAAGTTGCAGACCATTAATCTGTTCTAGATGCTGACAGTTAGCTAATCTATGTTTTTTCCACATTAAATTTTTTTTTTTTTTTAAATACTCTGAAACTGTTTGGGTACGATACCCGTCCTGCTACAAAATGGACACACTTTTCCCTTAGGCTTTTTTCTACTGATGAAAAAAGTTTTGTTTCCCAGCCCCAAACTCTTTTTGCCTGTTGTCACAGGTGTTATACTGGGAGAATCCAGTCTTTTTTCACCTCTAAATGAGTAAGAAGTTATGCTGGATAAAACAGCTTTTCCTCCTCTCACCTGCCGAGGAATGAGCAACTGAACTACAGTAAGCTCTCAGCTTTAAACTCCAATGTTTAAATAGTGTAAAAGTCACAGAGAATTACTTTATAAGGACATTAGCTCCTTTTAGGTAAACTCAAGTAATATTGTAGTTTGGAAAAAAAAAGCAGCTCACAAAGTATTTTCTTCTGGTCTTCTTAATTCACCCTAAATAGAGTTGTAGATCTAAAACCAAACACTATCTGAAAAACTTCAGTAAAGTGTTAGTGAAAGTTTCAGCAGTTAAATTTCATATCAAGCAGAGCTGCTGCCAGGAAATGTTACCTTTCCATCAGATCAACAAGTTCTGGGTGAAATCTGTACAGTTTTGGGGTGCGACTGAAAATGTTGCACTTCCAATTTTTCACTGGAGAATTAAGATTGTCCCAGCAGCCTCTCTGTCATCTCCTGATGAGTTAGAAAAATAGTTACAACATTGACTTTACATAAGAGAAAAATGAGGTGATACCTCCTATCTCTAGCTCCAGGGCGTATAACACAGTCCCAATTTTGTCTCCATTTCAGATGGAAGCACTTGCACTGATGAACAGAGGGGCTGCAGTTTAAGCAATGAACCCTGATCCTCATGGCGAGGATCCTATCACCCCAATTCAAACCTGCAGGACTAAGTGTTGTGGAGAAAGCTGGTTGTGCCACTCCTCCCAAAGAGCTGTAAAATGGCCCCATCATCTCCTCGTTTCACAGTGTTGACTTATTGAAAGTGCAGGGAACCTAAACGAGCCCTCAGATACAACTATGGCAGAAAAAGGTGGCTATGGAGAGGGATGTGGTGGTGTGAGAGGAGCCCGCAAATGGTTCTTGAGCCACCTCTCTGAGTCAGGGAGGAGACAATGTCTCTCTAGGTCATCCTGAATCATCAAAGGATGTTTCCATTCTCACAAGGAGGAAAGTTCTCACCTAGTAACAGAGTTTTTGCAACTAACCAGTTTCTCGTCCTTGTAAACCAACAGGCTTAAGATAGGTATGGGGAAAATCATGTCCTCAAAAAGAGGATAGTCTACAGTCTTCCAATTTCAACCTAGTGAATTTTTTCCCCCTGTATTTAACCTTGAATACTAAAGGATAACACTCTTAGAAATAGCCAGTGGAAAAAAAATGAGGGACAAAAAGCTTCTAATGGAAAATAATAACAATAAGTGTTTCATGTCAAAGACATTAAAACATAACACACAAAAATATAGTAAAACAGTACAAGCATTGTTCCTACAAGAGCAGAAAAATTAAGTGGCACAGATATTCAGCTATAGCCAGTGTTTTTTATTAGAACATGTGGTTCTTATAATGCGTACACAAAAATAACATTACAGAATTATAATCATTATGTAAAACATGCAGACATGGCTTAGGAAGGTTAAATATTCTGAGTGGAAATCAAATAATTTCAGATACCAGGGGAAAAAAGCGATTTTGCATAGTCCTTCCTGAAACCTGTGATAAAATGACTCTAATTTGTTCACCACATGCAGTTTTGCATACAGAATCAGTACACTAAAAGAATTTTGAGCCCCTTGATTGTAAGCAGAAAGCAAAATGTAATGAATGAAAAGTCAGATTCTATGGCAGTATTCTGATGTATTACACCTATATGCACTTAGGGAAAATTGTATAATTGGAATTAAGTGATCTGAAGAAAAGAAAAAGAAGAACCCTTGGAAAGCTTTTGCATCAGAAATCAAATTCTCAGGAGGAGTTAATGCCTTTTTCTTTAGAAACAAAACAAAACAATTCCCCCCAAAAGTGGAGAATGTAGATCACAATGAGCAATCAAGTGGGCTATGCAGGAGCATCTGAAAAACACCTAACCACACAGTGAAGATCTCTGAATATTATATTGTGAGCAAAGCAGTCAGAAGACCAGAAAGCAAAGCAAAACAAAATATAGAAAGATTGTCAGAATACATGGCAGCAGAAAGGGGACAGATCTGTTGATCATCCTATCCAACTGAGCTAAAGGCTCAAGTCAACATCCACTGCCCACCATTTCTGAAGACCAAAAAGTTGTGTGGAAATAATGAAGATGAAACTATAAAAGAATATTTTGGCATTAGAAGTGACACAAAAATTTTGGCAGGGACATTTCTACTTTGGTGCATACGAATGAATTCAGTGGGAAGAACATACACTAGAAACAAGACTCGATCCCTGGTGGCAACACCTGAAGATCTGAGCTTGTCAAAAGAGCATTTTTATTATAGGCTCAATGGAAGATGAGTACCATGCCCCGGCACTTTGACACAGTGTACTGAACCCAAAGTCTTAAAATACTACTAAAGTACATGCTCACTACCCAGAAATAAATAACATTATTATTCGTAGGACAGTTATAAACACTTTCACTGAAACATTTACTAGAATACTGACAGAAGCCCAGATGGAGACAATATCAGATTTTTCATTCCCTTGTCCTCGTGGAGATTGAAGGATGTGAAGGAAATCTGCTTTCTTTCCTTTGTGCCATCCCTTGAGAAGCTTGGCAGGCTCTGGATCAAACTGTAGTAAAGATTATTTTAACTTAGTATGATGTATGAAAAAAAAAAATGGAACAACATGTTTTGCTACACCTTGAGGCACCTGAAATGAGAACCTGTGCCATTTGCAGGAAGCAACCCTAATTAAAAAAATGAAAAACAACCCTACTTTTAGGCACAAACTGAATTGATTCAGCACAATGTTAACGCACACTGAAGCCTTTTTATTTACACAGGCAAGGTAAAGCACAAGCTTAAAGTTAGGTTTATCCAAGTTAGTAACTGGAGACCTGAATACTCAATCCAAACTGTGCAGGAGTGACAAACCCATTGCAAGCCAGCCTAACACATTGGCACCATAGCATATAATTGTAAATGAGCAAGGACATGATGTATGATCTGCTGAAAAAATGATGTTTCTGTTGCTTATACTAAACACTCTTTTGGAAATGTTAGTATTTCCTTCTCTGAATCTTCCCTGTGCATCTCCCTTTAAAACAGAACTCCCACAAGCAAAGGAGAAAGCCTAACAACAAGATCAGGCATTCAAAATAGCACAGCCACTACAGAGAAAAAGCCCAGAGCTACAGTGACCTTCCAGGAGGCAAAGCAAAAATTGCCAAGGAAATTCACTGACAGCAACAACCCAGTGCTCCCTTGTTTCATAGCATTCACCCTCTGTTCTTAAATACCCCTCTGCAGAAAAATACCCAACACACTTTCTCCTTTAAATGTTCCCTTTTGTGTGGACTGTCCATTCTTAACACACTTTCTGAACACTTTGGGGGTTAAACCTTTTATTTGTAGTCTGTACACTGTCCAGTTCTAGGCTATGTAGAGAAAATCTGTTCCTCTCTCATTGCATGTGTGAGCTTCAATTGAATAAGGTTAGTCTGAGGAGACACATGCAGTATTGCTGGCAGAGTGGAAAATACCTTTTATGGCCTAATGCACCAATGTGTACATAACCCTTTACCCTTATGCTTCTTGTTTGTTACTTTTTATAGTTATTTGTGTGATTATATAATTAGCTGACCTAGTTTATTATGTTTGTTCCCTCATTTGCTCCTGGATCTGAACAAGATTATAAATAACAGTTAAAGAAAAGAAGTGTTTATTTCCATATGGAGTGACTCAAAATCTTCTGTCTGATAGATTTTTGTAAAGAAGGTGTTGTAAAAGAAAATAATTTCTGCTATGAAATTTAAGCTTGAAATATTCTTCATTTGATGGAGAGTGGATAATCCCCCTTTTTCTTGGAAATTTTGACTTAAAAAGGAGAAAGTGGTATTTTAATCCTAAGTAATTCACACATTATTTGAGGCATTGGGGGAAGCTGGAAGCTCTTAAAAACTCACATGACTGAGGCACTAATGTAGCAGTTAATGAAAAGCTATAGAGAATGCCACTGTTTACTAACAGTCATTTAGCTGGCTCCAAAAATAATTGTGGTGGAAATTATACCATACATCTGAACATTTTTCCCTGTCAGCCAGCTCCCTGTTAGTTTGATTATTTGTTACTTTTGCCAGTAGTTACTCCTTGTATGTCTGCTCAGCATGCAGCACTAGTTTGATCTGTAGGAACTACCATAGCATAAATGCCAGCCATAAAGAAGAACCTTTGAAATGGACAATTAGGAAGTAATCTGTCCTTGAGGAAATTAGCTCCCTAATTCTCTATTAGTGGCAGCTGCTACCGACCGATCTAGAAATGTTTTCATTCCTTCAGCCTGAGCAAATCACTTTCTCATTCTGCAGGCTGTCCACTGTGTTTAAAGCTAACATTATAAAATATAGCTGTCCTGGAAACAGAAGGCCTGTAAAATATAATGCGAAATTAGAATTTTGGTGTGTTATTTTTATAACATTTTGCAAAATTATACTAGTGAGTCCTCTGTAAGGTATTTTATACCATTGCATTTTCTTCCCACAGAAAGGAAATCACATTTCACATTCTTCAACTTTCTGAAATAACTGTAGAAGTGAATTGTGAACTCTTACTAAAATTCTTCAGAAAGTTTATCTAAAGACCTTCTAACAAAACTTAAAGGGCTTGAAATATTTCTGCCTTAAGGCCTAAATATTCACTTTAGAAATCTCTCATATGCAGAAAATGTTCAGTTGCCACTTTTCTCAAAGGAAATGGATTTTTCCAGCATTAACTTGAAGCAGAGAAAAAAAGAATTCCCCCAGCCTCTCCCAGCTTTAACTAAGCACTGCCTCCTTTACCAGTCTCACAGCTCTTTATAAAGTGGATACATTTATCAGTTTTTATTAAGCATGATTCTCCTATGGACCTGTAACTGATGGATGTAGGTAGGCAAGTTTCGTATCCAAACACCTGTTCCCTGAAAAAGCAAATGAGATGAAAATCATTATGGAGCTACAAGGGACAAATGAACTTGCCTAATAAGACAGAGCACAGGGCATAGGTTTTTGTGACTAACTCGTCTGCTGGCAGTGCTAACCCAAGCTGCTCCTTGTGTGAATACAAGCACTTTCAAGCTGGTGCCTCTGTTACTGCAGGAGAACTAACTTAAGGCCCAATCTCTTTCCCAAGCAGAAAATAAAACCAAACCCATCTTTGTCGCATGCTTTATATGCTATATCATACTTTAAGACCTTTGTTTAAAAAGGCTTTGAATTATTTTGTGAGAAAAAGATTACATGGATTTAAATTTTCATGAGGAACTGCAAGACATATATTCTGAAGATCCCACATGTTTACCTGTGGACATCACATGACAGAAACATGGTAAGAGTTATAAAGTGACCCGTGGGAGAACCTTTATGAATGCACAGAAAAGCACAGGGTCATTGGAACACCTTGTTAGTCTTTGTTGACAGTATAACGCTGCTACTGAGCTATTGTGAATGCTGTGTCAGCTTCTGCAGCTTCACCTTAACAAATTGTTTGAAACCTTGTATATAATTAAGCTGTATTTTCCTTTTAGCACCCTAATGTCATGTACTAACCTATTATGCTTTAAGTTGGCAATAAAATATACAAACCTATTATGCATAGGGTGAAGTAGAAACTAGGAATATAACATTACTACCTTTCTTTCTGTTTACTATTTATTTAGATGTTAAAATGTTCTGACAGGCATTTGTCTTGCTGTGTAAAGTATATACTGTCTCAGGGTATTAAATCCGTAGAAGACTAATGAATAAATAATAATAATACATAAACTTCACTTTCATTTGCCATGAGTGTATAAGTTTATTCACAGTAAATATAAAGTTTCAATGTAATGTAAGAGGCATACCAGTGATGAGATACCAAACAATACCATATATTACGTTCTTGTTGAATTGAACATGAACCTCAAAAGCTTATCTTACTCATCATATGACAATGGTTGACCTACCAGAATCCACTAACTAAGGTAGGAGCTCTCAGATTTGGAACATGGTAAATTTTTCATCACTTCATACTTCTCTTAGAAGAGGGTTTATGTAAAAAAAGACAAGGGAAATATAAATAAAATTCTTGACTAAAATCAGAAATCAGCATGTGCTCCCACTGGCTATTGATAGTTGAACAAAAGGAAATACGAAGGTCTTCTCTATCTCTTTTCACTGTATGCCTACCCATGCCTACAACTAGACTAGAATGTAATTTTGTCAGTAACACTGTAATACAACAGATATCCTTATCTAGAAAAGAGTCACTGTAAAAAAACAACTTTCAAATACTCTTTCAAAGTTCTCCTGTTTGCACTAGTTATCAGAACAATTTCACTCTCACTCTCAGTTTTAGCTGTCTGATAGCTCTAGCAGGTCTCTAGTTATCAGCTTAAATTTTTAGGGCATTTCTCAAAGAGGGACTTATGAAGCTATTACTTTAAAACTTCCCAATAAGAATGGAAGTCTAAGAATATAAAATGCTAAAATAAGTTATGGCTTTCATTGAGTCTCTTCAATTGTGAGTATAGTGGCAGATAATATTTCATACTGTCATGCTGTAGTGGAATTGATGCTAATAAAACTGGTTTAGCAAAGCAAATTAAAGAAGACAAAAGTAATTGAGAAAATATATCTAAGAAGTTGGGAGTTCTAATTGCATGAAATCTCTTTCAGAAGTTACTGTTATTGACAGCTTTGCCAGTCATTCCCTTAGCTGTATGTTGGGGAAAAAAAGCCTTTGGAAACCTAGGGCAAATCTGCTTTGGTCTCTGAGACACCTCTAATGTAGGCTGGATACAAGAGAGGAGGAAGGGGGAGTGGGTGGGCAGTACTTTCCTGCAAAAGCAGAGTGGTAATGTTACTGCTAAGCACAGAGCAAGTTTTCATGGTTGAAGTGATCTGTCTTGTACCTGCACTGCTTAACATGTTTACTGTATAAACAGCAGGTTTTTTGCACTACAGAAATCTTTGAAGTTTTCCCAAGACTTGCTAACAGAGGTAAACATCAAATC
Source organism: Campylorhamphus procurvoides (assembly GCA_013396655.1). NCBI lineage: Eukaryota > Metazoa > Chordata > Aves > Passeriformes > Dendrocolaptidae > Campylorhamphus > Campylorhamphus procurvoides. The sequence continues at coordinate 449,679 of WBMV01006966.1, forward strand.
CCTTTTGTTGGCTGTTCACCTGCTCTCAGCACCATCATACATACTTTCCCTGGTAAATATTAGAAGACATAGTGGTATCAGACTCTGAGGAAACTTTTCACTTTATGATTTCTAAATACTGAAATATTTTAGTTTTGTCTGATTTTTTTTCCTTCTTTCTGTAGGCATGTGTTTTCTCATAAGTTTTTTCTACAGTGCAGACTTTTTAAGCTTATAAGAATGAGAAAATATCACATATGAACTTCAGGGATTGATTAACTAGAGGCCTGAAACTCATGGAAAGTACTTAAGTTCAAAGTAGTGTTTCAGATAAATGGCAAGGCATCCTCCAAAAAGTAGGAATGATTGATCGAAATATGCTATCTGCTGCGTTGGACACATGCACGAAAAAAATGACAAAATAAAGCTGTGAGCTATAGAATGGTGAGTCCTAACAGCCAGTGAATTGAAGACAGAATCTTTATCCCACTTGAACTAAAGAAAAAAAGTTTATGTCCTTTCTCCACCTTTGCTTCAGTTCCTTTTGTTTTCTTTACAGGAGGATACACCAGCTTGATGCGCTCCCTTAGAATCATACCAGTGATTGATTCTGAGGCCTTTTAAAATTGCTTCTGCTGCTGAGAAGAATTCACCTTAAACCACTCTCACTGTTGTACAATTAGTTAGATGTTTTCAGCCTTTAATTGTTGTGGGATCTCATATGGCCATAGTCTTTAATGCACTGTGATTAAATAGCTGATTTTTCTACTTTAACCTGGGCTTTGAGCTCCCAGTACACTGTGCAGAAGTTATAATTGCAAAATGTGTCCAGATGGGTTATTTTACAGCTCTAACCAGTAGAAAATACAACTTCATTTAACCTTCTTAAATTTTTGTTTAAAATTAGCAATATCTGTACTGAGAAACAAGTGAAAATGAAATTTAAAATCATTTGTGCGTTTATTTAAGTGACTTACATGGTTAGTTAAGCCCCTTCTGTCCCAGGCCCCAAGCTGTGGAATTTGATTATTAGTCTCCTTCCTTTCCATGGCTCTCTCTTTCTGATGTTTCCCTTCAGCTACCTGATATCACCAGAAAAGTGTATGATACAATTAACTTTTCTGGAGTTGTGACTTCTGAATCAATCTGGGAGGCTGAAGCATCTTGGGAACTATCAAACATGCCCAAGGAGAGACATCATCTGATCATCACAAATGAATGGTTCTTGCGTGATATTCTTAAGTTGCATTTTTTAACAGCTAGAGCTGCATCTACCTGGCAGATGCATTATAGGGCGCAGCACCAGTTACCTGCTTAAGAAAAATTCTGGGTTTTCTAGGAGCAGTTTCAGGACTTTTATCCCATCTTGTTTATGAGTAGGGGATTAATTCACTAAGCTTTTCTATGAAAAAGCCATTTGATGTATAATACTTTCCACATACTACATTCCAATATTTTGAAAGGAAAGCTTCACGAGTCTCTGATGCATTATTTAGCTGTCTTACATCTTATTAATATTATTACTACAGCAGTTTTAGCAGCAAGAGTTCATAGGAACTACGAACTATCAACTACTTCTAAAGCGTAAGAAAAGCAAACTAATAGTGGGAGGAAAATTGGGCTAAAATCTTTCAGGTCTGGGACACTGGGTCAAAGGCAAAATACAAGAAACTGCTGTTCCTCAGAGGGGCAGCCAAGAACTAGGATGGTTAGAGGTGTGTGAAAAAGTATGACTACCTAATTCTATGCCCAAACTCCCTTAAAAGCTTTAATCTTAACAGTGTGGATGTATTAAAGCTTATTGCTGTGTTTGAGCAAATACTGGTACTTGCAGTGATGGCTGTTGCACACTTATATTGCCCCAAGCTCTTCCCCACTCTCCTTCCAGATACCTTGTTCTCAGTCTAGTCTGAGCTTGGCTGGCTGCTCAGGGGCTGTGAGTGCAGGGTGAAGTTGCACCAACATACAGTTAGATTCGAGAAACACCCTGTTCTGTGTTTCTCATGTGGTGTTTTACAACTTAGCTGATTTAACTCAAGGAATTAACCTGCATGCAGATAACAAGCTAGTGCTGCAGGGAAGATAGGTGCTAAGTAGACATTTTGAGATGAGAAATGCCACTCTTTAATAAGAACAAAAATGCTGCTGAAGATGAGACAATGGAGCCACAGTTACTGCTGCACTTGCAAAGAGTGTGGGTGGCTGAATAGACACAGCGCTGCTAGAAGTTAGTTTCAAAGTCAGCATGTCACATAAACTACCTGCCAAAAATGTAGGGACATGCTTTGCAAGAATCTCATTGGCAGAGAAGCAGTGAATACAAAAAGAGTCAACAAAAGGGTTAGAATTGACCTTCGGTAGAAAGAATTTGCATATGGATGTCCATGGATGCACGCATGTGAACAAACACACAGGTATAAACTTACCTATTGCACAGTGCATGTATTTTCTGAGTAGCCCTCTTCAGCTGAAGCGTTTAGTTTTCCTCAATGTAAAGACACACTGAATTTATACAGTGTGAAGGTGTTTTGCTTCACTAGGGTAATTAGTCCTCTAAGTGATACTGTTGAGCTTTAAAGGAGCATAAGGAAGTGAGTAGGGGGAAGATTTTTTTTGGAAAGGTGCCATGCTGTCTGAGAGGTGGGGCAAATGGGAGTTTTGAATGGTGAAAACCATCTGTCTGATTCGTTCCTTCCTGTTGAGGAGATTTACCCGGCATTGTAAGAGTGCCTCCATGCTTCTCAGTTCCAGGCTCGATGTTTGTTGCTGCAACCACTTCTCTTGGCAGCCTATTTTATTGCTTAATAACTCTGTGAATTGAAAGGGCATTTCCTGATCTTCACTACATAATAGGCATGGACAAACAAGTTCAGTTAAGTAAGAAATGGTCAAGAGCCTTGTTCATCTTTAGATGTCAGGACAAAATCTTTTGGGTTTATAAAACATTTACGGAGATCTCACCTTCATCTACATTACCTGTTCTTTGTGCCATTCCAGTTGGGGTGTGCAGATGAATAGACTCCCTACTGCTCATGGGATATATAACATTTATCATAAGGTAGGTATATGTTCCTGATATGAAGATCACTGAAAGAGGCTCTCAGTTCTTTGGCTCTGCCTCTGCAGCCTGTTGGCTTTTTTAAATCTGTGTTGATTAGAGTAATATGAACTTCTGTGATCTGACAGTACATAGGATGGCAACAACACAAACTAATCCCATAGAGACAAGTTCCAAGAAGGCCAAGAGAACTACTAATATTAAGTAATTACACTGCATTCCATCTCTTTATCTAGGACTGATTTATTGCACATAAAAAAGTATTATGATCTTTCCTCCCATTATTCCAAAGCAAAATGCTTAGAGGGCTAATAAAATCAGTATTTAACACACTTTTTATTTTGTAGTTCAAAACTTCAAGCTTGGCATAAAAACGTGTCCTCTAGGGACTGAAATAGCCTTACCCAGCAGCTTCAAATACAATTATCTGAGTAATTCTTTCTTTTATTCCTTGCAAAATACCAAACTGAGGTAAAATGCCTTTTGGCTGACAGACAAAAGGAAATTACAGCTGTCTGGAGTTCAAAAGAGTTGCAATACAACTTGAATTATGACAAAAATATACTGTTTATTATTAAAATCTCAACAGTTCACAAATTAAATGGCTTTCTCTGCATGTTTGATACTGCTTATATTTTCCTGGACACATGTATATAAGGTACATTTCCCTATATCCTCATACAAAATTGTTTTTTTCTCATCTCCTTATACACTTACATTGTGACTTTTTGTGAGACTATACCAATTTATAATAGATGAGAATTACGCCCACTGAAATATTCACTAGGACAGTGGACAATGTTAAATACAACTATTCATGTATGCATGTGTAGTCACACCATTTGTTAATAATTTGCTGACTATATTGTGGAAGAAAGTTACTCCATAAGCAGAATATACTTTATTGATGACCCTTGGTAGAATGTAGATTAAGAATATTTAAGCAACTACATACAAAGAGTGAAGCAAGGATTTGCCAGAGCTACTGTAATATTTATTTTTGATTGAGCAACTGCAGTAGGGTTTCATTTTTGAATAGGATCTCTGGATTAACAAGCTGTTGACATTTCATGCATGGATATGTTGGCAATGGAGTTCATTCCAAAAATTTATTTCATATTTTAAATTATTCATTATGGCCTATAAAACAAGTGGATTATGGGGATCTAATTCCCTGCACTTTGAATTTAGCTCTTGATCACATTTTCAGCAGTTTTTAAACAGTGGAGGTTGCCCAAGCCCCTGGATTTGGTGCAGCTGCTCCAGCAATTGTGGTGCCCTTGTTGGGCTGTGGTCTGTGGAAACCACAGTGCCAAATCAGACCAGTAACCCAGCAAGCTGAGGGTGCACTCTCCCACCTATCAGTCCTGGATTTTACAAGAGAATCTTCAAACAACATCAACAAACAACTCTTTGCCCAGAGGCTAAATGGCTTTCTCTTGCCACTTCAATATTTGCATGTACCTTGATGAGTGAGGAACTGATACCTAAAATTTTGAACTTAGAGCTCAGCATGTTTTAATTAGCCATAAGAGCACACTCCATGCTTCAGATTCAGATACATGTTGTGCTAATTGGCTCCTCACAGTGGGAAAACAATATTTAGCTTCAAGTATGTCCACTAAATGTTGCTGTCTTCTGATGCTATTGGCATTCCCTTCATCCTTTCGTAGTCGTGTATGAGTATTGTATTGTGCTCTGCTGACTACCCTAAGTGTAGTCTCTGTGCCACTTACATGTCACCTTCTCTAAGGTTGTCTTTCCCCTGACTATTTGTCTTTCCTCTAAAGGAATGATCCCGGTCTTTGGAGTTTTTCTTGAAAGTGGTGTGTTATCCCATATCAGGCATCTGTGGTCGCTCTCATCACCCACCTCCAAGCTCATGGGTTTCTGCCATGTACTTGCAGGTGTAGGTTGATCTGAACCAAATACAGTGTACCACGTGAGAATGTTACTGATTCACGACTTTGCTCCTTCCCATTCCTGTGTCTCACTCTACTCTTAGGTAAAGAATAATAACAAAATATTTTCTGCCCTTAAGTCTAATTCTACTGAAGTTTTAATGATCTACCCTCTCTACTTTCTTCCCACCAAAGGTTTACATTTTAAAAGAAAATTCTTCATGCTTTCACCAGAGAAAATAATATTTATTTTTTATTATTAGTTTATTTATTTATAATTTATTTTCAACACCTTTCTGGTGATCTTTCTGGTTAAAATAAATTGCCCCAGTTCAAATTTAACATTATTTAGATACCAAACTAAAACTTGACACTTTAGTTGAATGTGTATTTTGTAAGTATATAATTTAAAGCAGTCTAAAATTGTTTATTTTAAAATTTCCCTGTCTCTTTCTCACAGGCAATCCCATTTTGGTGGGATTTCTCAATAACTTCAATTATTTTTTCCTATTCTTTGTGGGTTTTTTTGTTTGATTGTTTGTTTGTTTGTTTTTAATTTCCAGTCCATGATAAGTGTTTGTATTTCACCCTTACAGCTTTGTATTCTCAGCATAAAAGAAATCAGAATTTTTTCTCATATTCATAGAGGTTTTTTATAAAAGTTGGTCTTGAGGAAAAAAAAAGGTATGTTGTAAAATTAGGCATCATTAACTCACTTCTATTTCACTTTAATGGGAATTAAATAATAAGGGATATCAGTATGCACTTTATCCTGAAACACTGTCTTGAGGCACTCATCATTCCAGTGATCTTATTCCATACTCTACTACACCCTCTCAGTGCTAAACATACTTTCTTAGTCTCATTGATACGAATTAATCTTTTTTTCTGATAGAGATTAAATAACATTGGTAAACAAACACATATATGAGATACTGTGCTTTGGGGAATGTTGAGAAAAAATATAATTTTGATTTAACTGCCTTGTTACTTTATTCATGTGCTAGAATATAGATAACAGCATCCAAGAAGTTTCTTTACTACTAGGGGCTGTCAAAGCTTATATCCTGCCTCAGTGTGCGTGAATACAGCTTAAAGGAAGACAAATTTATTGGACCAACTAGAGAGACCTGTCTTATTATTTAAAAAAAATTATTTCTTCAAAACAAAACAGTTTGTTTTAATACAAAAATAACAAAAAGTTGATTTTTACGAAGGATGAGACTTGATTAGTTTTATTTTAGCAGACATGACAGTGTAATTATAGATAAAACAGTTCTTACTATGACTATTTCCAGCAGACTGCAACCCTAAGCAGTCCTCTGTCAATTCATCCCTTAGAATATTTCTAGCAAGATGATAGCCTAGTCTTCTGCCCAGCGCAGTGATGACACTTCATAAATATGTGACTTTGGAACAGTTTCTGCATGAAATATTTTTAGATACAGAGACATTTAAAACCATTTGCTGTTCTTCAGCATATTCTCTCATTTCCTGTTGCTCTGAAACTATACCTGCAGGCACATGTGCATTTCAGCTACATCTCTGCCCTTGGGACCATGATTACTGGTCCCAAGTCCTAGTCTTCAGAGAAGATGGAAAGCTTGGTCCAGAGGGAGCAGGCTCCTGAAGCAGTTGGCAAGACCCTAGGGATACTCCAGTACCTTTGGTGGTGCAAGTCCAACAGCTTTAGCCTTCTTCACATAACCTACAGTGATTTAATGAGACCTAGCTAAAAGTCCAGCTCATCTTAGACAGTGCTAAATTTTATGCACAGCACTGTGTTTGGCCACCTATAGCTTTCCAGTCCAAATGTGCAGATAACCTCTCTTCATCTCAGTTGACTGCAAGCCACCATCAACATTCAGCCCAAAACTCAGACTTTCTAGATATGGAGCAGGTTGCTTGAACTACTATGCCACTACGTCGCTACATAGCTAGGTAGAAATAAAAGAATAGTACACAAAGGGGAGTATTTCTTTCAGAATATATTACCTAAGTCATCATTTGATTTGATAGAATAAATAATGTTACGATAAACAAAAAAAGTGGAAGAATGAGTGTGCCAGGGATACAGAATGCTGGAGACACATTTTCCATGTACACAACTCATCAAAAATAGAGCAATATTGTAAAAGGTTTCCTACCCAAACTAGAGAAACCGCAGTATGCAGGCAGTGTTCAGCAGGCTGCCCAACAGAAATATATTACTATTTCCATGAGTGTGTTTCTACTAAAGATTAAATGTAAGAGTTTCAAAACATCATTAAATGCTAAGTTATTTTTTACTTTTAATGAGCCTGTTGTAGCCTCAGAGCTGAGTGAGTACATTCTTGCTAGACTTCCTCATTACATTTTCAGTAATAACTGATATTCCCAGTGCAATTACCCCTCTGAAAACTCCTCCCAAGTCACTTGGTTCATGATGCTATTGTAAAAAGAAGGCATTAGAATGCGTAAATCAGTGTCTAATCATGCCTAAACCTAATGTTAGCACAACTGGGCTGGCAGCCACAACAGAAATGTCTGGATTTGAATTAAATATTTCAAGGGGCTTTATTTGGCATATATACACCATGATAGAGACACATGGATTAAGCGTCCAAATAGCTGGGGAAGAACAATGATTATATTTGATTCCCTGACTCAGACACGCCCTTTTTTTGTACATAAAAACAAGGGAATCTTTTAAAGAATTGTTGCTCTAGAATTGCTGGGTTTGTAACTAACTCTCTGTCTGAGGTCTGTATATTTCCAAAGCATGACAAATGACCAGGAACCAGTGTAACTGGAGAAATTAGTTGGTAGCCTTTGCTAGCAACAGTGAGGCTACTCAGGACTAAAGTTTTATATTTAGGTATTTGGATTTAAAAGTAGTTTGAGTGAGCCATGCTTCTTACTGTGATTAATAACTTGTGAAGGCACTCCAGACCACTAAAAAATTGGACCCTTTCTGTTTTGAAAAAGCCAAGATCTACCAGACATAGAAACAATACCTTGAATAAAACAAAAGGGAAGCTAAATTGTGCCTTTCATATTAAGACTTTAACATGATGATGAAAAAGCTTTGTGCTAGCAGGGAGTAGGGAGGAAACTCAGGAAAATTAGAAGAAGAATGGGGTAGAACCAGAAAGCCTTTATTAGCTCTTGGGAAATTCCTGCTTTGGTTTACTGGCTGAACACTCTTAGGGGAATACATGTATTGATCCTTTTTCTAGTGTCTGCAATGTCCTCTACTGTAATTAGTTCCCTTTATGTCTAACAGAGCCTGAAAGGCAGATCCAAAATGGAGCTCAGTCTTGTATTTGAGCCATGCTATATGCCATTGGAAAACAAAACAAACCCAAAACATGAGAAAATTTAAGTCAAATGAACAGCTCTCTTGTGATTGCTTTTTAAAGTCTGTCATTGCATAAATTGTGTTTTTGTTTAATGTAATGTAATTTGTTACACATAAGGAAAAATCTCTGAACAGCATTGTTTTTAGCAGAGAACAGACGCTGATAATGAGGCAGAAAATTATGTGAGCACCCAAAACATTAATTCATTGCTTAAGCTGTCTTTTAAACTGATTATGAAGTGAGTAGTCTGTAGCCAAATGCCTCACATGTCCCATCAGAGTTAAGGAGGTCACTTTCCTTCCTCTGAGCTTCCTTAGATCTTCTTTACACTACAAAACTTTAGAAGCTTCTTCTTAAGAAAGCCCCAAGTGCCTGAAGTGATTCTCATCACCTGTGTGATGATTTGGCAGATCTGTCTATGTATAAGCCAGGGTTTTGGCTACAAATCAATGCAAAAAAACCCAACTAAACAAACAAAAAACCCCCACTTTCTTAACAGATACAAATTCTTTGACAACTTTTGGGTTAAAAATCAATTGTAAAACCTTAGTAACTGAAGAAAAGGACATCAGGCAAGCCTACAAAAAGATTTCTTGAAAAGCCTTTCTGCAGGGTGTGGTGGTTTGGGAGTGGCAAATTCCCAGATACAGCAAAATGAAGCCATATGTGAGTTAGGTGAAATATAAACCTGGAAAGACAGTGTCAGCTCTGAGGCAGAGAAAGAATTGGGTGGTTATGCTTTCAGAGGGAAATCTGAAGCCTGAATTTACATTTAGAGAGAAGTAAAGTTAGACTAAATAGCTGACCTAAGGAGTTTTGCAGTTTCTGAGGGAAGTCCTGAGACTGAGGAGAAAGACTGTGGGAGCTACAGACTCCAAAGAGCGCTCTGGTGCAAGGGGAGGGAGGCTTCTGGGAGGTTGTGGATAGGGATATGTTTAGTGTCTATGTGTTTAAGAAGCAGCAAGACCCAGCTCAACCGGCAAGAACTTTGCACACTTACTTTCACACATATGCCACCGAAAAAATTGGATGGGAGGGTTTGAACACCCGAGCCTGGTATCCTGTCTAATTTCTTTAGCGTCTGGGAGACTCTGTCAGTTTTGTGCTAGTTTCTAAAGCTGCTAAATGGGACTGCTGGTACCAGCTGAGGAGAAAGGGGGTTCTGAGAGAGACCATTGAGAACCCTGCAGCTCAGGCACAGGCAGAGGGGTTGATTTGAGGGGAAGCCAGTCAGCAGTACCACCCTCTGGGCTGGAGGATGGCATCCATCCTGTTGGGATTGTGGGGACCTGACACAGGGGAAATCTTAAAGAAATAGACCCACAAACAATGAGTGTTGAAGATACAGTCAGGTGTAAAGAGTTCTTGCTGTGTGAATGTGATACCAGGATGACCAGCCACACCAGCCACACGTGAATGTGACACCTAGGATAGCCTCAGCCATTGCCCTTACACCCATGGGAAAGATATTCAAATGCACAGCTGAGAGGGCAGCTACAGCATGCTGCAACAGCAGGTAAATGCAGAAGGAACCATATGGCAACCGTCTCTATGCAAGTCACATTTTCCACACTGCTGGAGATTTTAGATTTGAGACTCCCACTGACTCTAAAAGAGAAATAAATGGACCTTGCTCTGTTTTCTGCAAACACTGCATTTTCCACAGCCATTTCACTCGACAGGCCAGTGACCTCCCTCAGGTATATATTTCTTATACAGACAGGTGATTTTCCACAAACAGGGCTGCAAGATATGAATGGGTATACAGTGGACCCTTGCCTTTTGCAGCAACAGGTGGCAACATGAAGGTCTAGTTGATGCCCCCTAATTAGGTCCTGAAATAGTTCTAGTGAGTATAATTAGATCCTATAGTTTATAGGAGCTGTTGAACTGGGCAAGTCTGTATGAATCAGAAATACCGAGTTCTGTGGTGTTTTCACTGAGTAGTCTCCTAGGAAAAATGCTATTTGAAGTAATTTTCAGTGTGGGCTATTTTGCTTAGAGGAGGACATGAAGAAGTGAATATTCCTAGTTTGGAGAAATGAGCAATAATATTCATCTCAGTAGACTTCTGAAAGAGCTATGATAATTTAGAACAGCATTTTCTTTACGTACTTTATTCTTCTAATATCTTGCTAGCTGCCATGCTGATACTGAGCATGATAAAAAATACCAAACAAAAAAATCTGACCCTACAAGTATAGCCCCATCCACTTCTGTGGGAGTCTGCCTGGGTGCCAGGATCCACTTGCAGCTTGAATGAGAGCAATAGTTTATATATGGTATATACATATTAAGCTGATTTAATATTTCACACCTTGAAGTTTACCTGGCAAATTTGACATATTTTTCCTTTCACCTAATATTTGTGGAAAGGTTGTAATTCGTCAAATTATGTCTTACTCAGATGGTCATGTATACTTCCTGCACGCAGCCCAGCAGACATGAACAGAGTGCTTTTGATCAATTGTGTACAGCAAGATGAGAGACTACTGCTATATAATTGCTGCTCCCCGAGGCTCACATCCAGATCCCAGCCACTCTCCTCCCAGTTTATTGAGCTGTAGTTAAAACAAAAGGGAACACTGATCCTGCAGTAAGCACTCATGGGAAAAACTTTGAGTGTTTTAAAAATATGGATGGAAACGAATGTGTTACAATAAACTAGCATTGAAAATCAATGTAAAGATGATGTCAACATGACAGAGGGAACTCACTACAGTCTCTCTGTCTGTGTGTCTTCACACTAATTTGTCCCATTGCATCCACACAGCTTGAGTCAAGGACCTTTTAGCTAATAACAAGGTTTTATATTTAGTATTTGAGTGGAAGAACTGCCCTTCCCTGAAATACCTTTCCCATTTCATATGTTTTTACTTTAGAAGATACCTTCTCCTTTGTTGGCTGAATAGTAGACTTCTGTCCTAGGAAAAAAATGATACTGTAAAGTAGCAGAATGAGTCTGTAACTGTATTGATCCTTGAGAAAACATGGACAACATACACTTGATAACACTATGACTTATTTTTAATAAGACTCACATATGTGAAGATTCTCAGGAGAGCAACAAGGGGATTTTTTTTTCTTCAGGAATTCAGAAATGAAACTGAAAGGGCAGAGTACTTAGTAACATATTCTGTTGAGCAAAATGCCTTAGAGTGTTGACAGATTGTCAGTACTAAGTTTTGCAACATTTGAATGAATTCTGTAGTGAGTTTATTAAAGTGATTTAGTGCAGTGTGAGCAAATGCAATATGTGTTCCACCCATCCTGATTAAAACAAGGCAGAGGACTGGAAAGATGCCAGAAAAAAAAATTAGTAACCTATTCATATCCTTTTAGAAAATTTCTACTAATACTTGCCTGCTTCATGAATGATGGGACATGCTGAGAACAAAAAACAAATTAGTAATCAAGCAGGCAGCATAGAAACCCCTCTTCATTTGTATTTAGGATTTCACAGTATGAGTATGTAGGAATAGCTGCTGACAAAGAGTCCCCTGGGGGACTTGATACAGCATTGTTGTATTAGGTCAGCTAAGCAGGGAGATGGTTGTATGTCCATGTAAGGGTCTAGCAGGGCAAGCAATGGCAATGCTCCTCTTTGCCAAAACAACTCAGCTAACTTTAGCAGAGATTGCAATGTAACGACATGAAAAATCCCCTCCAGCTGCACCAGTAAATAACAAAATGGAAAATGAAACCCTGTTAACAGCAACCTGATTCTGTTTCAGCTAACTGGATGATTTACTGGGTAGAGGTTAGAGGCTTTGTCAGTAGTTCAGTTAACAGACCTGATGCATGAGCATCCACTTGGATCACCAAGGCTAAACTGGGCCTGTTGCAAGGAATGAGCAGTTAAGAGACAATGTTCAGGCTGCAACTATATGACAAGTGACTTCTTAGAGCTAAATCACATACTATTAGTGCTGACCTACAATCTTTTGCCTTGTCAGCTGCTGGCATAGTGTCTTGATCTTGTTCTACCTATCTCTGACAAACACCCTTGCTTCCTACCCTTATTCTCCTTTGGCAACTCATATAAACATTGATATGTCAATAGAATATTTTTCATTGAGTGCTTGTGAGAGATGAAAGTGGGTTTTTAGCTGAGCAAACAGTGCCCCTCTTGGTTCTAAAGATTTCTCTACATAGATGTTTTTACCATTCTGACAAGAGGAAATATCGTCTGGTAAGGATTTTGACACATATCACGCTCTACATACATTGGGATGTTATCCATTTAAAATGTACAAAAGCCTATTGAAAGGATGTTTTTATTAAGTGTAGAAAATATCCTTCTTCTGCGATATTACTGTAGGTTGCAATACAATCAGGGTTTGGATTTGTTTTTATTATTGTTTTTCATTGCCACTGGTTGAAGGGAAAAATTTATAAAACTGTTATCATCTAAAATTGTCAGGGGAGCTAGGTTCAAGGTATAATAGCACACATATATTCAAGCAGGATGCTTCAGAGGCAGAATAGACGGCTTGTGCAACATAATGACAAAACTCAGCTGCTAAGCCTGTCTTGATAGCCCAGGAGAAACTGTGGGTTTGTGGGAGAAATGTGAAAGTGGCAAATACTTAGCACTGGTGCACACACAGCGCTTGGTCAGACTAGAGGTGAACCCAAGCTGGAAAGCCCTGATGAGAAGCAGACCTATCTTTTGGGATACAACACTGTATCAATGCATTTATAGTGTTTACTAAACCAGTACCACTACATCACAGATCATTGGGACATTAATTTACCTGCAAATGCATAGAGCTATCCTGGGTTCATTTACATAGTTTACACCTGCCAGAGCAACTCTTTAATAACACCTCAAGGCATAGTCCACTGTTTATATCTGCTTGTGTAACACAATAAGCCTATTTATAGCACAATGGTCTGTCTGGGATAGGTCTCCTCTCTTTCTTCCCTGTAATAGCAGTAACAAACAGCAGCATAGTGGTGTGTTCCTATTGCAGGCAATATTTTGAACAAGCTTTCAGTGCATGAGAGTTTGACTTGCCCATTTGTCAAGCTACGTCAAACCATGAGGTTCATCTGGTATCCTTCCTTTGACATCACTTTACTGCCTGACCTTAGGCAAATCACCAGGTCCTCCACTGATGAGTTTATCCCACCACTTTTGACACCTGAGATTCACTGAAGAGGTCTTCAGAAGTGAAAGCACTACTAGTATTAACTAGAGTGTATAAACTGATAAGAAGTGCGTATAACAACTTAGCTATGGCTAGATTCCATAATCTTTATTCATCCTAATTAGCCTCTAAATTGGAATGGTCCACTGATTATAGTACTCCAAAAGACAGATAGAACATGATAATTTGTGTTGGAAATAGACATTTTAAGAAAGCTAAGTGTTATTGTGAAAGACAATGAAGTTCACATCCCATGCCACTTACTACAAGCCTACAAATGCAGTAATGTCTAAATTTTTGTGCAGTAATGTGTAATTGCAAGAAAGGTGTTACTCGGGGTTGAAAATACTATACATCTCTAAAACGTAAGCACAGTGGGGGTTTTCTGTCCCCTTTGCACACGAGAATTGGAGGTTATATGCTAGATTTTATCCTATATACTGACTTTTTCTACTCTTTTCCCCTTCTCACGCATAATATTCTATGTATTTTTTTTCTAAACATAGGTTGTTGGACTCCAGACATAACATTGTAAAAATCTGTCAGTTCAGTTCAAGTTAGATAATGCCCTTGGCTACTTTTGCTTTCCAGTATGTCACAAATGACCACTCATTTCTTGACAGAGGTGTCTGATTCAGAATATGCCCAGCTTCCTGCTGGTAGCAATTAAAATTATCCACCACCCATGGGTAGATTTGAATTAAAGTATCAGCAGAAAAATGATGCTTGTAGCCAGCTAGGTCATGCATCAATAGCAAGGTATAAGCAAAGGTGGCACTAGAAGGTGAACTGCATGTTACAAAAGAATGAAAGAGGAAAAATGAAAAGAATTCTAACCTCAATGCCATGTGAATAATGGAGAAATATTGCCACTGACATAAGAATAGGCTAGTGCAATGCAGGGGGAAAAGTGACAGATATGGCAATGATGGATGTAACAACTGGGAAAAGACATGGAAGGGCAAGGGAAAGCATTGGAGATGCCAGCAGGGTAATTCTTAATTCTGAGAATGGCAAGGACCCTCAAATGAGTGGTGAGGATATCATTTCCAGCTGACACAGATTTCAAGACAGGACATATCTAATGGCCCTGTTCTAGCCTTAGTTGATTTTAGTAAGTTTCATGAGTGAACGTAATGGAAAATGGACAAAAATGGTGATAAAAATAATGAAGAAAAAAAGTGAAGGAAACGTTATTAAAAGATGGCATGAACTTTTAAACATGCACGGTATTTTATTGCCTTGTATATTCTTCCCCAAAGAAATTTATGTGGAACATATATGTTCCACAAGGGTCATAAGAAGCAATTCTCTTCCAAGACTGGGGATACTTCTAATTTTAGGGGAAACCAAAAAATAATAAATAAAAACAATTGTCCAGGTAATCCCTGGTCTGAATTTAAGGTAGTTGATATGTATCTAGCCAGCAGTACTTAAATACGTATTAAAAATCCCCAAACATATCACCACATGTTCTCTCTCCTTGTGCTAGTAGCATTTTGGATGCTGTAATCCAAGCACCCATATTCCTTCAACAGACAGGCTGGAAGATAGAGAAGACGCTAGAATGCCATTGATGTACATTTACTATGAGGTGAAACCTAGACAGTATGCTTTGGCTGGGTAGCTGGGATTTTTATGGCTACAATTAAGTTCAGTAAATCTTGATTTTGATGTCTGATAGTACCGATGCAAAGCTTTGCACAACATGAATAGAAATACAGAAAATGAAGGAAAATATAGTGTTTAATGATTATTAGTACAATTAAATGAGAAATTCTTCATTGTATGTTTTCCTGCTTGCTAATCTACTCTGCCACAGAGCTTCTGCTGTGCTTGAAGTTCAACACCATGATTTTTGGACCCACTTTTGTCCTTGGAGAACTCATCTATAATGGTAGAACAACGTGGAAAGTTTATGAGTAAAAAAAAATATTAATGTATCTCTAAAATATTTGGTTGGTTACAATTTAGCTGGTCTCATATTTTGTCATCCACTTTCCTTACCTGGACTTTCACATGGCTGACAAAGTAATTAATTACATAATGATTTCATAAGGATCTGCCATGAAAAATTATAGATGCAAGATGACTATTTTATGGTTATTTATTAGTGCCACTCTGAGTTGTAAGCATAAAAAATGCTTAGTCTCCCTGTAATCTATCTTCCAAATTATGCTCAAGAACACAGTGATCAAAAAAGTGTGCATAGCATGGCAATTACAGTTGTGATTTTCCAAGAAAAACTTCAAGGCAGATTGGATAATCACTGTGACTGAATTAAACTCTGGAAAAATGAGAAAAAAATGCAACAAACCAATCCTAGGGGAAACATGGGATTCTTACGATTCACCCCCATTGAACTCCCTTGCTGCTGTGTGTAATCGTGCCAGAGAACCACAGGTAACATAGCAAAGACAGAGAGATAACTAAACTCTGGAAAGGTTTGATTATCGAGTCCATGGGGCAAGCACCAAATCCCATGTAGGTTAGTGAAAGTTAAACTATTGAGGTCTGTTTTGCCACGGCTTTGTGCCTCATAAGGCCTAACTGGGGCAGAGGGAACAAGGCCTGAACTCACTCTGCTGCCAAACTCACCCTAACCACAACATGTAGAGCTGTCTCACAGCTTCATGAGTCAGGAACCTTTGGCTCAGGACTACGTTAACTTACGGTTTTTCTCTCTCTCTCTCCCTCTCCCTCTCCCTCTCTCTCTGTACATAGAATGCAAAAGCCTTATTTTATTAGAAAATGAGGCTACGAAGGTCTAAGTATCAGGCATACTCTATTATTTAAATTCAATGACCAAACAATTCTCAGCAATGCTAACATAAGAAGGATAATGAAATTGAAGCAACCCAAAACTTGGCATACTTCGAACCTCTCCACTAGCCTCTAGAGTCATCAAGAGTTAGAGGTTTTAGGACTCTGGTGGCACAACATTAGACTAATGCTGTCATCCTTCACCCAGAATGGCATCAGAAGAACAAAAAAATATTTCACCTTTACACTCTGCTTTCCACTTCATACTTCTGTTCTCCAACATAGTCATGAAAAAGAGAGATGCTAAAAGTTTAGCATTTTTCCTGTGGAGAAGATAAGTGAATTTTTCTATCAGGTTCTGAAACCAAATTATATCCAGATTATGTGACAATTTAGGAAGTGTCTGGCTATGAGTGAATGCTAAAATAAGTCCTGTTACATGTTCATGGATAAATCTATAGTATTAACAATATGACCCAAATAAAAGCTTGAAGCACAACCTCAACAAATAATAAGCTCTATAGTTAAACTGTAGTTAGAAGACAAAATAATTTCATTCAGTACAGAAAACAGAGTGTAACAAAGCTAAACTGTTAACACAGATTTATAGTATAAATGAATCCTGCTGCTTGCTGAATGAAATAAAAATTGCAATTGAGATCCAACATTCCTTTACCAATATCCATTAGTAGACAGCATTGCTAAACAATCACATTTACAAGGAGGAAGAAGATTTCTGCTAATTTTGGTACAATGAGGTATATGTTCCTTGTCAGGCGAAGCAGCCAACATTATGATTTGCAGAGAAGTAATGGACATGCTACTATTCCCACAAATGGAGCACTGCAGACAGCAGATCTCATCTTGTTCCACCTGCGGGAAGTAGTGTTGTGAGTTAACAGGAGACAGATTATGAACCAAACTGTAATCAGATACATTAGCTCAACCCTACTGATTTCAATGAGGCTTAACAGGTGTAAATGAGGACAGACTTGTCCCTACCTAAGAGTTCTTCAGGTCAGATAGAACAAGAATGAAAAGTCCTTGAAAGTCACTATCTTTTTATCCTGTTAAAATTTTTAAAGTATATATGTACAAGGCTGGCTGTTATTAAAGGCAAGAGAATAGCTACTGTTGTGAGGTAATATCATCAGAATACATACTACACAAGGAAATAGAAGTGAAATACTGTAATTTGGGGTTGAAAGGCTTGAAAGTTTGGATTCTGGGGCAAGGAAAACTGACAAAATTCTGTCAACGATGATTCAGTTCATCAGAACCTAAAAAAAAATAAAATTCCCCATTAAAAAGAAAAAAACCCCAAAACCAAAACAAAAAAAACCCCACCAAAGCAACAAGACCCACCCCTAAAACCCCCCACATGAATTAAGTATAACGTAGGGGTTTTTTCCCTGAGGTCTACACGCTAAAGTGAGTCTTTTTTCCCCTATGGGAGAATATGTTTCTTGCTTTTTCCAAGGAAACAACTTCTGTGTTTTGCAAAGATAAAACTTCTGCCTCCAAGTGGGATATAGAAGCTGAATGTCAAAGGGTAAATTCCGTGAGAGATGACAAGTGCTGATGGGCTTGAATTTGCACAATCAGCAGCATTGAGCCTCTCCAGGGGAGGTAACATGGGGAGTCAAGGAAAGGAGAGAGAGAAAATGAGTTCAGGCTGTCATCTCAGGAGGAAATCTTGGTAAAAATATGTTCAGAATTCAGAGGTTTCCAATGTAATTAGCTGAAATGCCTTAAAATATTCATGTAGTGGGTTTGTTAATAAAGAATAGAACAGGGTCTTCAAGTTCTTGTTTTGCAAAAAGAGGAGCTGGGTGTGGTAGGTTATAATACGGGAAGAGTTATTGTTTACCCATTTTTTTTTCTTTCTTTGTTTTGGGAAAACAGGCCTTAAGGAGTGTCAGAAAAAAATATGGCAATGTAGGAAAAAAGAGCAGGATGTGATTTTTCATAGGGTTAAGCACCTACTTGAAAATGCAGAAGTGCACAGCTGGCTATTATCTCCCATGCTATATGAATTACATGGGAAGAGAATTTGCTGAGAGCTTGTCTCATGTGAATTTGAGGTTTAAGACCTGCCCCTGACTATCTTTTGAACTGAAGGTATCTGTACATGATAGAAATACCTTTAAAATGAGGGGGTAGTTAATTCCAAGCATGGTTATGAAGCAGTGCACGTTATAGCCCACTAAAAGAAGAAAATTGTTTCAGGTCTCTGAGGAGAGAAGTTATAGGGTCTCCTTTAGAAACATGTCCTGAACCCCTCAAAAGTAGTCTAAAATATCATATTGGCATATATTCGTATGCATATGGCTGCATATACTGAAGTGTTTATACACACACAAACACAAGGGGTATCTACAACAAAAGCAGAAGATAAACAATCCTACCAGAACAACTAATTGCTTAGGATGCCTTTTCCTCTGTTTTTATGAAGTCTGGAAGCCCAAACACAGAAAGCTATCTTTCTGTGAGTAAAAATATTAATATAATGCTTGCAGATCTGGGGAAGTAGATGTGATACAGATACCAGGCATAGGATAAAGATTAGTATTATGCACGTCAGATGTATGGATACCCAACCAAAGCTAGAGGGTGGAAAAAGAGGGAGGAAAGACTGGCCTTACCAAAAGAAGAAAGAACTGTGAATGTGTTATAAAAGAAATGCAGCCACACACAGTGGTACAAAGTTCTGCAGAAACCTGGCTTTTACAGGGACAGGTGCTATCTTCTGGCACAGTTTTAGAGTGTTTTTCCTACTTACAGAGATTTTTAATGCAGCAGCTAACAATCTGGTTACCACCATGCAAGGCTCAGAAACCTTTCACATGGCAAGTCTAGCTGGAGTCAATGCCATGAGCTTTCCTATAGCTCATTACACTGTAAAGGAAGCTGGAAGCCTCTGCTTCCCCTGGGATTTTGCAGTGAGGCAGCTGGTGTGCATTCATTACCTTTTTGTCAATATGCACCTTTGGACTGGTGTAGATGCAACTTTATTTTCAACTTGATTCAGACAACTGGCATTCTCCGTACTTCAAAGGCAGCTTGGATCTGATGTTGCCCAGACCTACGACCAGAACTCCTTTCAGCTGGTATTGGCCTGTTCCCCACTGGGAAAAGACTATAGGATCAGACTCTGACATAAGGGACAATGGACATGAAAGTACTGCCAATAAAGGAAGCCAGGAATCATAAGCCTTGCAAGGTATTCTTCATTTCCTGGCCTATTCTGTGAGGGAGAAATGGGCTAAAATGGAAAGATGACAATTCTTCATCTATCAAAAACATTAGGCATGAGGAATCAAGAGAAGAGACTCATTTTTATTGTTTGGAAGTGGGGAGAAACAAGTTCTCTGTAGCATGGAAATTACTACCTGCTATACACAATTTAAGGGTTTATCGGTCTTACTAGCTTGCCACAAATTTGAGAGAATTGAGTTGTAGTGATAAAAAGATCAGCCTGACATTGTCTTGACATGGGAATTTCTACCAGGGCTGTTACCTGGTACCTCTTTGAAACTCATTCTTTTATGATTGAGCAGCATAATGCAGATAATAATATGGACGGGAAAAGAGATCATCTTCAATACAGAGTGATTTTAAATTACCATTTTTATTATCCTCTGAATGTAGGAGAAAATATGCTTCAGTTGTAAAAGGATCAAGGGTAAACATAACTTCTAGAAAATATATTGAGTTGATGACATGCATGTGGGGAGGGGGACCCTGGGTTTTTCAGAGTATCTTTTTAGAATATCAAGAGAACTGTTTTATAAAATAAATCCAGGTATTGTTAAAGAGAAATAAAGAATGAAAACATACTGGTGTTCATTTTATTGTAACTGCAAGAGAAGCAGCTGAAAAAAATAAGAGAATATAACTAAAATAGGGAACATATGCATAAAGTATCTTACATTGACCACAATCACAAAGATGTCTGACTACCTGTGTGGTATCCTAGAAGCATTAAAAAAATATGGAAGTGTATTTTATGATGTACATTTTCCTAGAATATATGTGAGCATGGCAGTCTGACAGCTGTGCCAGGTACATTTCTTCATTTTTTCATGGAGGATAGAGAGCACAGGACTGTCATGGTTAACATTTATAAATGTCCAGACAAGTAGGCAAAATCAGTGAATCTGTCCAGCTACAAGTCAGGCAGAGCAAGCATGAGCAAAGCACTTAATGTGACATAGAAAGATGGTACAAAACATCCATATTCAAGAATTAATACTTCTGTAACACAGAACAAGGGGGACTCGAAACTATTTTTATGATGATAACATAAAAAAATGTATATTTCTTGCAGTTTAGAAGATATGAATTTTATTACAAACAGCCCTGTTCTTGAGACATGCAGATGCAGAACCACCCTGAGAAGTCAAAAAACCCTGCATGTGTACCATAAATCAGGATTCAATAATTGAGTTCTCAGTTCAATCATTGAAATTGTATCTAGAAAACTACTAAAGAAATATGGGCTCAGTCTTTCTTGCTGGAATATACCAAACATAATATACTAAAACCTCAAAAATGACATTTTTATATTAATAGGGAGAAATACTTCTCTCTTAAATCAATGACTAAATTCACATTTTCAATAAGTCCCACCCATAAGCAAATGAAGAATGGATTTTTTTGTTGGATTCTTTCTGTATGAAAAGCAACACAGTTATTCTTGTATAGGTTTACATTTTAATTCACCACTGAGAGTCAGAATAATTTTTATGAGTAGGAATGAGGATTTCTATGATAATGCAAATGTCACATAACATCACACAGGTATTCGGTATAATAGAACAGGGAGTTGTATGAGTTTTTTTTCTTAATTTCTTTGAGATGCTTCTTAGTTTCCTGGCATGGATGCTCACGTGTGAAGGCTTCAGTGCAACTCTGGAGTTAGATGAAGTCATCTAGAATATAAAGCAAGTCCAAAAAGCTGCTGGTGTTTCCCTGTGGAGTGGTGAGGTATTTGTAAGGAAGGGAATACTGCTAATAATGTTTCAGAGACAGGTTGGGTAAGAGCAGAATAGGCACTAAATTATGATAGGATTAGATGCTTCTGATCCACCTATACCATAATTAAGAAGAATTCTTAGGAAGTTCTTGTTGACACAAATAAATGAAACACCCATCTACCTAAGACATAAAATTATATGGCAAGGCTTTGTTTGACTTGCCAGTACATCTTCTTTCACCTTTAAAGCAATGGATGGTTTGATGTGACCCTGAGAGCAACGGAAGGGCAGAAAAAAATAGTTAATCAGCAGGAACTATGGACGATCCTTTAATCTAGTAGACAGTGGGGCCCATAGGTCTCTTTACTGAAACTGCCAGGAGAAACCTGGAATGCTACCAGTTTTCCACTCTGTTAGGGAGGAAAAATGCACTGCATAAAATGAAAGAGTTTCATCATCTATTCCACTCCCTCTCCCCTGAGGAAAAGGCCAAAAAGTTGTCATTTTAAATGAGCAGGTTATTGAGAATTCAAATTTTCACATGACACATACTGTGTTGACCCTTGCTGAATGTGGAAGGTCCTTGAACAGAGACACGTGTCTGCAGCAGTGTGGTGAATAAAAGTCTGAAAAATATTCACCTATTTCAAAGAATTTGCTTCTGCGCAGAAGGCCACTATGTACTTCTAACAGAAGACAATACGGATGAAAAAAACCTTGCATTTTCTCCCTGTCATTCCAGAACTGCTTGTGAAGGGGCTTTTTCCAGCATCAGTGCAGGGAATATTCTGTAGATAAAATGTCTGCAAGTTGTTTGGGTTTTTTGTTTTTTTTTTCTTTTTTTTTAATTAAATAAGGTAAACTAGGTTTCCTCAGACCTTCTTAAGAAACAGAAAGGAGGTCTAAGGCACTGCAAAAATAGACTCTGATGCGGGAATTCAAGCCAGCAGGGCAGAACATCTGAGTTTAATGAGGGTTTGCTTGACAACAGCAGGAGTGTTGGAAGGCCAGATTATACAGGATTAGACCTCAATTAATGATGCAATGAAAAGAAAAAATGCATAATTTCAGGGAAGATCATTTTGATGATTGATTTTATAATTATTCATGGCACCTAATGTGAATTATCTGGATATTTTTCTTGATGGCATTTATTAATGCATTAAATTTTAAACTGTGCTCTGTAAGACAGTATAATACGGGCAGGAAACAGAGAGGTCAAAATCTTTCAAAAGATGCTGAGAAATAAGGATGCTTCATGCAATTTAATGGTACATACAGAATCCAGCTACTGCTATGTCACTGTTTCAAGTCTACTCCCTTGTTAAAGGGCTGCTGCAACAATTTAGAATAGAGTTTTTATATCAGGTATTTTAAATTTATTTGTAGTATAATCAACCTATCAATGAAACATTAAGAAAAAAACACTTCTTTCCAAGTGCAGGTTCCAAAAAAAAATTAGTTAGAGTCAGCTTAAAATCCCCTTGTTCCTTCTTCATGGCTGTTTTACTTATACAGTGCTTCAGGTGCCATCAAATTATTTAAAGCCTTCCTCTGGTATGCTAGTAGTTCGGACTTGCTTCCTTCCAACACTCAGTACAGATTGCATTGCTTCTGAAGCTGTAGGACTTAAATTCTGATTTTATTGTGGTCACAGTAGGTACCTGGACCCAAAACAAAACTGTTGTAGTTTTCCCACCATGAAGCTGAGCTTGCCACTCAATACACCATAAGAGATAAAGATTATTCATGGCGTGAATGGACTTACTGATTTTGAAGTCAGAGGTTTTTGTCTGGTAAGATTTTATTGGAGGCTGTCGATTTTCATGCAGGTAGACTCTTAGCTCTTTGAGACCTTATCCTGTCTTTGCGCTAAGGGAACCACAGCAATTTTAGTAACTAAGGTAATCAGAGTTGCCTTACATCACCAAGAACAGAAAATGGTCTTTCAGTTAGGTGGGGTAACAAAAAATTTTTCTGCATTCTCATGAATATCCAGCTCCCACTTTATCCCTCAGTAGCATTTTATCACCAAGCAGTAGAATAGGAAACCCCTGAACACTAAGGACAGTACCTTTGATGTTAAGGAATTTTCATTTCCTTACTGCTCTGTGGAACAATACACCAAAACCTCTGCATTAGGTGATTTGTATACTATCCCATAATAAAAGGAGGTTAGTAAGACAAATTCCACTTAGAAGTCTAGATTTTCCCACGGAGCAGGGCTTTGTGAAATGTAATGTAATTTCATTAATCTTTATTTCATGGATTTTCCAAAAATACAATGTTTTCAGCAGTAAAATGCATTATATTCTTCAACAGATCCCTGATATTAAACACAGCATTGTTTCTTTTATGGCAACAGCTTTTGTTGGAGTAGTCTTATTTGGCTGAGTTTAGCCTTCAGCAAATCTTGGTCTAGTTGCAGCCAAGCGCTCATCAACTTTCAATATCTGACTGGATGAGTTCAGAAGAATTAACTTGCCCTTGCTGCTCCCTGTGTGAAATGGTATGAGGTGTAAAGCCCTGAAAACCTCTCAAAGATTTTAAGTCCCCTGTGAAACACAAAGAAAACAATCTGAAAAACTTGGATATCTTCTTTACAATAGAAGATATATAATCCCTCTACTAAGTTAAAATATAATGTGCAGTTTGGGTAGACATTGGACTGTTATTTGGGAAAAGAGGAGTCTGGGAAATCTACTACATAGCTGCAGGGTAATAAGCCAATGATCCAGATTCAAGCCAGGGCACATTTTGCTATCTCTATTGCTGTAGAGCTGCTTTGCATGTACCAGTCTTCTCATAAAGATTGAGTAACAGTGTGCAATTTTTACATTGGCTCAGTATTTCAGCTCTGTATAACATTACTGCTGCATGAGCTGGTACTGTATATGCTTCCCTTTGAAACCCCTGTGTAAGGGTATGATGGAGGAGGGAGGTACTGCTACTTACAAACTCAGTTTACCCAGCTTCAAATTCCCTACTCTCCAGTTTGATCCAGCAGACAAGGCAACCAGTGCTATCCAGGGCCAGCTCTTGCTGTTTTCCTAGGGTTTACAGGAAAGCATGGAGGGGAGGGCACTGGGTCTCCCTAGCAGCTGTCAAAGGCTTCCTGGTGCAGCTGCACAAGTCCAGGTCTATGGGAGGCTGGAGGAGGTCTGAGGATGATCTTGGAGTAGCACAGCTGGAAAGCCACACAGTGTGTCTGTATGTGCCAGCAAGGATGAATCAGTCCTGGAACCATCTCATAGCAAGACAAAGGTGGGAGCACCCTGCTTTCTCTGGCTACAGATGCACTGGCTGTGGCAAAGGCACCTGAGCAGGGACTGAGGTGACAAGTCTGTCTCAAGCTTAGGTGTCTGCTTTCATCTGAGCATTCTCACCTTTCCTGCTGCAGAGAAAGCTGTGCTCACCCAGGGGTGCTGATTAAAAGCTTTGAAAAATGTTCGTCCAGTCACTACTATCCAGGGAGGATTTCCTCCAAAGTGTTCAGGTTCCTGGGTCTGTTTTTAGTGACAACCTGCCTGTCTCTCCATGAGGGCATGAATTGATAGTACCCAGCCAGCGTAACGGCTGCCCAGTGATCCAAGCGAGATCATCAGCACTAAATGTACATGATTTCCAGTCTCCTGAGCTACATTTCTTCAAGTGTATGTCGTTATTCTTCCTTCTGTACATGCTCAAGAGGAAAACTGGTTTAAAGACTCTCACTTCAGCTGTTTATTAGCTGAGTTAACACAAACATTTCATTTTGAGTGCTTGAGCAAAGTTTATGGTTTCTTTTCCAGGGTGGCTGACCTGAAACCTCTCTGACAACACTCTTGAGGAAGAGCACAGAAATGTTCTTCATAAAATCAATTTCAAATAGCTGTTAAAAATCACAATCTGTATTGCAATAGAAACCAAGATGCAAACCTCATTATAACATTTTCTAGCCTCTGTGTATGTAGTGCAATACAGTATAGAATTGAAATTTCCTTTGACAGGGCTATTACAATGGCACATGGTATACAGAGAGGTATCAATCTTGTTGGCACCACTCACAGCCTCTGCTCACATAAAAATTAGAGCTCAGATTCAGTTCAGATATGTCTTTTACTCTGTCACAGGGTAGAACGCTGTTGCCCTAGTTGGAGGACAAATGAT
Organism: Campylorhamphus procurvoides; assembly: GCA_013396655.1. Classification (NCBI taxonomy): domain Eukaryota; kingdom Metazoa; phylum Chordata; class Aves; order Passeriformes; family Dendrocolaptidae; genus Campylorhamphus; species Campylorhamphus procurvoides. The sequence goes on from WBMV01006966.1 coordinate 475,002, forward strand.
TGTTCTGCACTGGATGGATGCTCTTGCTGGTAAGAGAGGTGCTAAAATCACTGTTCACTTATATTCCGGTTAGTAAGAGTATAAACAAAACTTTCCAGTCCCTCTTTTCTCATTTTAGCTGTCTTAGCAGACAAGTCTAATTCTGTGGCCAGGATGGTCTGAAAAATGTTTAAAGTGCTGGTCATGCACATCAAGCAAAAATCCATACAATGTTTCAAGTAGATAGCACGGTCAAATTTTCAATGATAAGAAGTCATCAGGATAGCGCAACTCATTTTTTGTTACTTTTTATAAGGCATTCTCTAATGAAATGATTTCTGCCCAAAAGAAAACTCTACAGCTTACCCTCATCTTGTTTCTTTTTATGTATTCCACACATCCTGGATTAAACAAAACAACAGTCTGCATGGCAAATTTGAAGTCATCTGCAACCCAAGTATGCTGTGATTAAAAATTATAGAACTGATATCCTAAACTAGATTTTAATAGGTATTGTGATGGGAGGTGTTTTTGTATTACTAGCTTTGAATTAATTTTCACTATTTTTCCCTTTTTTAATTAATCATTTTTCTCTCCTTCTTTTCTTGCACTAAGAGTCCAGTAAGACCTAGTGGGCACTGAGGAAGTGGGGAGAGGGGAGAATAAATGGAATATAGAGTTGTGGAAGCAACAATTTTCTTAAATAACTGAGTCCACGTAAAGGAAGGAATTAATCTTTTAAATTAATTGGCACATTAAGAAAAAGGATTAAAAGGGCTGGAGAGTGAATGCCCTTTTCTGAACAGTCTGAAGTTATGAATCTTTCAAATTATACCCAGCATTATTTAATCCATTCGAAATGAAACATTTTCACATTGTAAAACCACTTTCAGAATGTGGAGTAGAGATTAGTTTTTTAGAATATGGTAGTCATTGCTTCAGAAAAAATCGGTGAAAGGAATGAAAGAAAAACATAACATTTGTGTCATACATGTCTTAGAAACAGAGGTTTATGGAAATCAGGAGACTGATTGCGATAATCTCTTTCTTACTGAAATATATCAAGGTTCACCCAAATTTCATAAAACAAACCCACTGGAGTTTTAGATCATACCTCAGTCTTCTGAGGAACTTCAGCTAGGTACCATGTATAGAGCCTAGGTCACCACTAAGTTACTAGCCCTTTGAAATGAGAAGAACTGGTGAACTAAATATACATGGTAAGCCTTGTGGTAACCATGTCCAGGCTACAAACACCATCAAGGTACTAAGCTAGTATGATGTCCCTTCCTTATCCAGAACCAGTGAGGACCCTTAGGCCACATTGACTAAAATACTTTCCAACTGCCTAGGAAAGAGCAGAGCTCTAGTCTAAGATTCTTGCCCCGATTCAGGTCCAAGCCTCAGTGTTAGGGAGGACAGCAAAGCTCCCAAATTGAATAGTGATGGTGATAGGAAATACTTTTTGATTTCTACTGACAAATGATTAAGACTTGAAATATGATTTTTAGTATTTTAATTGTCTTCAGCTATCTACAGTACTAAGAACATGTTTCAAATATGAAAAAAAGGGGTTTAACAGAGTGTCCAGCAACTCAAACCCAAACCTCCACACTCCTGTTCTGGCCTCCCAGTCAGATGTCTCTTTATTTCAATTGTATTATTAACCATTCAAAATGTCAGTTCACTCATTTCAATTTTTCAGTTTTTTGTGTTTTGTTTTTTTTTTTAATTGAAAAACTGATTTGTGCAATTAGAAAGACTATTTCGTGTTTTTTAGAAAGCAACCAGAAATCTAATACTCTAGGTGCTACCCCGGTGTTAAGGATTTCTGATCAAATAAGAAGACATTCAGCTGAGTCACTGTAAAGGTAAGTAAGAAGAACAACATCCTTGACCTGGCACTCAATGGATAATACCTTGGCAACAGCTGAAGAAATGACACAACTCCTCATCACTGTGGTGGGAGCAAAGACTTCACAGCCAGGATCAATCAGGATTCATTCAGCAGCAAAAAAGATTGAGTCACTGAGATAGAGAACAGCATAATATATGCCTAATAGGAAACCAGAAATTACTGTTTGACACAGGCTTAATTAATATAAAGTACACATTTCTCTCTGTCTTTTCCAAGTTTGAAACAGTGTAAGACAAAATGGCACTTCTTGCAAAAATTATTCAATCCAAACACAAATTCTGCAAAGGAACACTTATGAACTCTGGGTGATTCAAAGCCAGTACTTCATTCTGTGACTCTGATTGATAGGAGGTCTAGCTACATGGTCAGGAAGAAGCCTAGCCTTCTACTATCTTGTTCTCAGGCTGCCACCTTTAGACAGTTCTCTCAGAGATGGGAAATTATTTGTCATTGTCTCTAAAGGCGTTTCAAATGAGTCAAGTTCATAGATATTTCCATATATTCACTGAAAATAAGAACTTGCTTCTCCCTCATAAAACCTGAGCAATTAGTTTACTCTGGCCTAGGATTTGGGGGAGCTGCCTCTGAAATCAGGTAGTACCGAGTGGGTATAAGCAGAGGGGGATGCAAAATCCATCCATGTGATTCTCTGGTGATTTACTTTCACAGAATCATAGAATTATTGAAAAAGACCTTTAAGATCATCAAGGCCAACTGTCAACTCAGCACCACCACTGTGTTCAACGTTAAACCATGTCCTCAAGAGCCATATCCCCACATTTTGTGTACACTTCCAGGGAAGGTGAACTCCACTACTTCCCCGAGCAGTCTGTTTCTCCATGTAGTTCTGGCATAGAGCAGAAATGGCCTTTCTCAATGCCTTTGCCATCCAGACAAATCTCTCCCAAAGAGCAAAACTGATTAACTTAGCACAGTTCAGTTTAAGTACTACTGTAGGTAATGAAAAGGTAAAGATGGAACTGATGGCCAAAAAAAGGTTCCTTTCAGTCTCCTTGACAGAAGAAAGGTGTCCTGATACAGACCTTGGGTTAGTGTACTATCTTTTGGTGATAAACCTTCCTAATGATGCAGATAGAATTATACTGATGATTGAGACAGGGAGAAAAAAGACAGAGATTTCTTTCTTCCTCACCCTAACCAGAAGTAAGTCTACTAAGAATTTCAAGAAAATATCCAAATTAGCAGAAAACAGAGCAGTGAATTAGAATGCAATGGAAAGGACTTTTCTTGTCACATGAAAGGAAGAAGCAATCTTGGAACTGTGATGTTGCTCACCTCAATAAAATATGACTTAGCCTAATTTACAACATTGACTTACAAGATAAAAATGAAGCATGACATGGAAAATAACTGTGTGTTTCCTTGTTCTGCAACACCACCTGTATATCATCACCTGTGATACTGAGATGATACTGCATTATAAGGCCAAGACAAGGATGACACGAATAATTCATTTGGTTTTCATTTTACTCAGGAATAATTTTCCTCAGCTAAAAAGTTGTCTGATTTTGTCAAATATCTCCCCAATAAGAAGAGGGAAAAGTACATCTTTGTAAACCACGGCACTACATTTCAGATGGTTAAATCCAGAGAACAGCCCAAGAGATTTGGGGGTGTTCAGCCTGGAGAAGAGAAGCTCAGTGGAGATATTATTGCAGCCTTTCAGTATGAAGGACAGAGAGAGACATTTTACCAGTGTCTGTAGGGACAGTACAAGGAGGAACAGTTTTAATCTGAGAGAGGGTAGCTTTAGATCGGGCAAAAGAAGGTTTTTTTCATTGTAAGGGTGGTGAGACAGTGTAACAAGTTGCCCAGAGAAATTGTGGGTTCCCTATCTCTGGTAGTGTTCAAGGCCAGGTTGGAGGGGCATTGAGCAACTTGATCTAGTGGAAGGTGTCCCTGCCCATGGCAATAGGACTGGACTTAGCAATATTTAATGATCCCTTCCAAGCAAAGCCATTCTATATGATTCTATGATTGTATGTTTTGAGCCATCACCAAGGACATTAACTGGCACACAGAAGGCCATACTGTCAAAAGTAAGGTTCAAAATAACGTTTATTTATGTATATGCAATACATATACACAATATATAAAAACTAGCACAACTAAGTAAAAGCATAAATACCAATTGGAATATATTCTTTAAAACAAAACACTTCTGAGAAACAGTAAACACTTGAGGACTCCAGTAAGCCCTTTCCTGAGAGCAGCACACAGATTACCTGAGCAGTCTGAATGCTAGATGAACCCCTTCTCATAACTTACATCCTGCCCAACAGATGAAAAACAGCATCATGAATGTTTTAACTTAGCTAAATAAGTCACGTGGCTAACTGGTCAAAGCTTATCTGAACCACTTGGGATTGCAAAACTGGGGAATGAAATCTCATGGCAGGCTTTCTTGTGAGATTTCCACTGTTTCCTAATCTTGAGGCTGAAAATAATGGACTACTGATGAGCCAGTGTTTTTCCTTTTTTTTTTTTTTCCTAATTTACTATTATGGCTTGACATCTCTACTACTGACGTCAAAATTTTTGCAATGTTCAGAAAACAGAAGATAAACCCAACTTTTGCTAGTTTGGGATGTGCATTTGTGCCTCAGAAGCATTTGCTGTTTCTACTAGGAGAATTCTGTGGGAAGTTGTACAGGATGAAAGCATCAAGACACTGAAAACAAAGTTATATCTTCTCACACCAAGCTGTGTAATGGAGATAAATGGTCACACCAGAGGGAAACAGCAGTGGGAGTATCTTTGTATAGAATAGTTTCATTAGTGTGTGAGTTGTTTGGGGCATCCTTTGCAAAGCAGAATCTATCAATATCTATCCAAACAAGTAAGTGAGCACACACTCCAATAAAACTGAAAGGCACTTAACTTCAAGGGACATTGAATGTTGCTTCTGAGTAACAAAGAGAAATGTTTGTGAGAAAGCCCTACAGTAGAGTACAAGACAGAACAAATTGTCAAAACACACTGGTTTCCTTCTGTGGGAGAGAGGTTTTTAACTTCAGATGCAGTGTATTATCCTAGGACTCGCCCTGGTTCTGTGAAACCACAAGCTCTGCTAAATTACAAATTGTCCTATTCGTGGCTTCTCCCTCCCCTGGCCTTTTCCTTTGCCACACCCCAGAGCCAGGGAGATAGTAAGTGAAAACAGAACATCTCCACCACCAGTGTGGCAGCAGGGGTGTAAGGAATAAGGGGATTCTCGCACTTTTGCATAAGCACATAAACAATGGAGCGTTCGACCTTTTAAATACTTTATTAGGCTAGATGAGTTTCTGTTAATAAAGAAAGCTTCTTTCTCTTTATTGAGAGAGAGAGACAGAGAATAATGGTTCTGCAGGAAAAAATGGAAGCAAAGCAACATCATTCACTCCCTGTAGTGCTTCGGAAGTATTATGTCCCATTCTGAGGGACTGCTATGCTACTTTGATGCCTCCTTTATACAAAGTCACATTATTAAAGAATGTCCCCCTTTTTAACTACCCTGAAGCTGATTTCTCATCTGGAAGATTATAAATACTTTTTAGAGGTTAATTGTTACGCAAATCTGCTCATCATGGGGTTCCAGCACCCAGAGAAATGAGAAAATGTTCCCTTCCCCAGTGACAGAGGCTCAGAGAGGACACTTTTTCATTTCTAAAACCATTTGGAAAGGACTATGTGCCATATATTTTCTCAAACATACCACACACTAGATGTAAGAAACCTATCTTAACACAGTGTCAAGGTTGCACAGTTACAACAGAATTGTATATTAATGTCCCTGTTTGTGTACCCATATATTTTATAGAAAGTATTTCAAAAAATAGCTCCCTATCTTGTAAATTCTGCTCAGAAGAACACTCATCACATAGGTAAGTATGGTTAGGGTTAAGTAAGCCTTGCAGAATCAAATCACAAACAATACATACATTTTAAGTGTGTGTTTAACAAAAAAAGGGGCGATAACAAACTCTGTAGGCCAGATAATAAAGATTAATGGATTTTGCAATGATATTTTTTTGACCTAAGAGGAAACAGAAAAATAGTACTTGAATTTCTTATTAATTTCTCATTTTGTGTACTGTACAATTCAGCTCACATTTGTACCTTCACTTAGCAGGTGAGCTACTAGTAATAACCCCTTTGGGTGTGAGTTGTGCAAATAGAATGTATACATAACTGCTGGTGTGGATGGGGAAAGAGTTCACAGAAGAGTAGAGTAACCAAAAGCTTGTGCTGAGAGATAGGATGTGAAAGTCTCACAAATCTGATGCTCCAGAGACTGGTGGTTCTGTTGAATCCACAAGAATTGATGAATTCAAGACACCAAAAGCCTCCACAACTGCCCAGAGCAGCACCCACTGGAATCAACAATGAGCTGTGTAGCTCATTCCCATTTCTATTTGTAATAACAACTTATGCGCTGGAATGGGCTGCCCAGAAAAGTGGTGGATGGCCCATCCCTGGAAGTGTTCAAGGCCAGGCTGGATGGGACTTTGACCAACCTGGTCTAGTAAAGGGTGTCCTTGGCCATGTTGGAGGGTTGGAAATAGATCATATTTATGGTCCCTTCCAACCCTAACCATTCTATGATTCTATGAATTTGAACAGTAAAAGATGCTATAATATTGCTGCAACCCGTAGCACCCTACCTTGGTCTCCTATCAGGGGATTCTGCAGCACTGTCCTTTGAGATAAAAAGTTGTCATGACATAAATAGATAAATCTGATAATTGTTTTGGCAGTTCTTCATAGAGGTTTTCAGGGATGCAGTATGCTTGCATCATTCAGGAACCCTGGGGATCCTGAGCAGCCAAGTCCGTTTCCTGAGATCTTGCTACAGCGCTCTGAAATTGAAACTTACACAATCTTTGCAATGGGGAAAACTAAGAGTGTAACAGGCCCATCATTTTTGCTAGGTCTTGTATGAGAAAAGTGTCTGTTTCTTCAGATAGGGAATGAGATGAAGAGTAGGACAACAACTCAGATTAAGGAAAATCACATTACAGCAATTATCAACGCAACTCTATGCTGTTTGTTCCTTCTAGCATTTTATAATAGACCATAGTTCCTTTTAAAAGCAGGAATAATGACTCTGGCAGTAGAATTTCTGGATTTTGATTAATATTCTCTAAATTGAAAGTTAATACTCTATCAAGTTCTAAGAGAGGCCCAAGAATTCCCTGTATTTCTTTAAATACAAGGAACACAGATCCATGTTAAGAACACAGATCAAAAGGCTTTGGACATAGTTATAAAGAAACAGAAGGTCATTCTGAAGCAGATGTGTGCTACTAATTTACACCATGCAGATTTATAGAAGGACCTTGGCAATATGAAGAATAAATTTCACCATATAAACCATACCATTTAAAGCTGTGGTAAGATTTAGTGTGTAAAGGTTAGGCGTTTTTTTTCTGCAGCAACAGATAATTATAGTTTTTTTTTTTTAAATTTGCATCAAAAAAAAGGTGAAATCTGCCTTCTCTTGGCAGACCAAAAGTTCTGCTTCCAGGACACATCAAAGCTTTCCTCTTTGAATACCCTCCCTGTCAGTCAGAGTAGGTGCTGAGCTTGGGCAGTCAAATTTCTCCTAAAGGAATGGGCATTGTAGGGCTTGTAACCTTGGTAGGGCTCAAAGAAAGTTTAGTAACTTCCCAAAAAGGAAAGTACCTAAAAACCCCAAGTAGCAGTTTTTCAAAATGTAGCCCATAATTATCAACTTTTAAATATGTATTTAAACCCTGCAGTTTAGGTAGTTATAGATTCTGACAGTTACCTCTTTGTGAACTTAAAAATAATTAAAGTAAAAGTAAGTAAAGTATTAGGCTGAATTATTTTTATTTAAAAGAAATTTACTTATTATTTTATTAGGCATTCAAATTGACATTTAAATGGTGTTTGGGAGCAGCAGGGAGCACAGAAAACAAATAGGCCCTGGTTCTTCCCAGTTACTGTGAGAAGGATTAGGTGTCTGCTGAAAAATGTTGCTACATTTTGAGCAAATGAACTAAAGATGGTGTTTTAATATGACTTGAGCTCATCCTGAGAAAAACACGAATTTGAATGAAAAGAATCACAGAATGGGTCAGGTTGGAAGGGACCACAGCAGGTCATCTGGTCCAATTTCCCTGCTCAAACAGATTGATCCTAGAGTACAGGATTATATCCAAACATTAATTAATTCAAAAAGTAGAAGTGGGGCAGTACTTTGGAGGTGTTCACAGGTGAAAAGTCCTTAGAAACAGGGTCTTAGTCTATACACAGAAGAAGGAAAAGTACTTGAAATTAACATCTGGATCTTGTTTCACTAATTCCTGAGGAGGAAAATGTCAACAAAAGCAACAGTTGCTGCCCAAGCAGAAGTGGTCAACAGAAGGAGTCTATATGGGCTAGTTTCAATCTGCTTGTATAAAATCTCATTAAAATGGATGAATGCTCCAGAAAGCTACAAATTTTAGCGGTAGGTGTTGGACAATTTCCTCTGTAAAAAGGAATACAATACATTTACCTCTAAGAACTGAGTTCTTTGATATCTTGAACCCAAGTGGAAGTCTGGAATCCCTACAAAGTTACCAGAGTTCCATACAGAAATGGGGATAAAACCCTACACGTCCCTTCACCCAGTGACTCCAGACCCATGCAGAAAGCAGTTTATACTAAAGCTGCAGATGCCTAAAGTTGTCAGGGCAGGCAGTTAATTCCTTAATATCCATTCTGCTAATTATTTCACCACTCCATACTTTTCTGTCTATGAAACACTGACTTTTACCTATGGTGGATGAGGTTTTTTTTGTTATACAAGTCAGGAAATTCTCTCAGAGTTCTCATATGAATGAAAACTTGTTTTTATACATGCATAAGGGTGTTACATTATGCTGTGACACAGCTGTAGTCAGCAAATGAGCTGAAACAGAAGTCTCTACATTACAAAAGAAGAAAAGGCTACTCATGTAGTGTTTTCCACAACACCCCTTTAATTTTGGAAATTGCACACAGCCACCTTGGTGTCCTTCCCTGCTTAGAACTGCCTGAGTTCATCTTTAGACATGTTGCAAAACTCTTTCATTTCCATCAAAGTTTTTTGTTATTTTATGAGGGATAGGAACAATTTTAACTGCAAGTAGATTTTTGAGTGAGATAAGAACATTCCAGTTACAGCCTGGGTCCTTTCCCATCTGGCCATTGCAGAAATACTGGAATTGCAATGGGAGCACTTCGACACCATTGGTATTTTAAGTTAAACCAAGAACATCTTCAGCAGCTGACTGATCTTTTAATTTTCAGTAGATCGAGGTAAACAATTTAAAAACTGAGTTTGGAGACATATTTCCAATACAAGATTCAGTTAATGTAAGAACATTAAACATGGATTTCCTGAATTTGTGTTAAGCATCAGTTTGAACACTGTGTGATGCAATCTTAGATCAAATGCAATGCATATAACTCCAAGGACAGAAGAAGAGGAAGGAATATTATTAAATGTCTAGCAAGAAAAAGACAAAATATATTAAAAAATGTTTGGATGGGTTGTGTCCATCAGAAATCAATTTTCCTTTAGCCAAAATATATTTGTCACATGCTTTCTGTATCAGAAAAGATCTTATTACTTCTTATTCTAAATTCCATTATTCAATCAGTACAGTTGACAAGTAAAAATATTTCCCTCCGTTGCCAGTTTAGCACTTTTCTCTAGCATTCTGCATGCCAAATAGAATTGTTGGTTTACCTTGTAAAACTACTTTCATTTTTACAAGTTAAGGGGGAAATAATGAAAGAAACACAGCTTGTTTTAATAAAATTATTGACTCATGGCTTTTCGGAACAAAGCTGAAAGGCAGATTTTCCCTGGTTTTCTATTTCACCTATTTTAAAAATACGGTTTCTCTTTGAAACCCAAAGGGTAACTTTGTGCATGTCACAGAAGACATGATTTTCTTTTGTAGAACATCTCAACTGAGTAATTAATTCCTGTCAAAGCTCTGTTGGCAAAAAGAAGGTGGATATTTGTTAAAAGAAGAGGGTTTAGATCCAGCAGAGCACTGATACAAGTGCTTAACTTGTCAGTACTGCTAATTGCATGTTTAAAATTAAGCATGTGTCTAAATGCTATCTTGGCTTGGTGCGTTCCTCCATAATTTTGGTCAGGAATGATTACTGCTAGTTGGTAGTGCCCTGACTCACAAAATTCATAATTTTCCTACTATTTCTGGAACCTAATTGCCAAACACACACACACAGCAGAGAAGCCAGAGGAGGAGCAGACTAACCAACATGTTTATTCTTTCAGCTCCACCTGTGACAGCAAAGAGAGAAATATTGGGTAAGACTTTTTCCCAGGTGGACAGTGGAGAGAAATAGGCACATTCAGAGATGAGCTCACCTCCGAGTACTTCAGAGAAGCATCAAATGCATTCCTGCTTGTCTTCACTGACCCTGACATGTGAGGATTGAAAGTGACCATCTTGGTTGCACACAAAATATAAGGCCACGTGAGATGAATCCTTTACCACTCCACTCAGTGCCTGAATCGCTATTCTAGGGCTTTACATAAGCAATATACTGAAGAAGAAAAACTCACAGGGTTAAATTCTTATTGAACATTTGAAAAAACTGTTAGGGATAGTTCTAGAAATTTATTGCTTTTCCATTCATGTTCTCCCTGGCAGTGGTAAATTGTTTTAGTTCATACAAAATTCATGTTAGCACTAATCTGCAGACAATCATATTTATTCTCAGAGTGCTTCTAAATACTTCTCTCTAAAAAGTAAGAGCCATGGTCCCATCTGGTACACATTAAGAATCCATGGTTAGCTTCCCCATGGCAAGTCCTCAGAAAAATAATCACAACGTTCCCAACCATAGCTATGCACCTGAGGGCTGTTAGGTCAGCACTTTCAACATGAAATAGCTGTGTGAGCTCAGCAAGAGGCTGCCCTGGCTTCCCTGACCCTCTGGCAAGCACTTGGAAAAAAATTATAAAGGGCAGAAATCAGTGAAGACATGAAGCATTTGTAATTCTTGATTGTTTTCCTACCTCACTGCAAGGTACACATTTGCTTTATAAATGTTCACATTTTCAGAGAAAGAGAATGCAGCTCCTGTCCCTACTTCCCCATTCTGTTATTGATTTACCAGTTTAAACATATGTATTGTATTGTAAACTACTCTGTACATTTAGTAAAACTTGCATGAACATCACAAATAAACTTTGGGTGAAGAGGAACACCTCCTACGTGCATGTTTTTTGTTTTGTTTTACCAATGTAAGTTTCCAGATGTGTCTTTTTCTAATACTGGCATATTTCTGTTTATTTGGATTCCTGCAGAGACAGAATGCGTAGCTGCAGTAATCACGACTCTCAACAGCAAGATTAACTCCTCTTAATTGAAGATCAGAAGACAAATTAGAACAAAGCAAATGATTTGCTAAATTTATGCCACGTTTTGGGAAAGTGGTCAAAGTCAATAATTGTTACTAGGATACAAGCTGATTTCAGGCCAGAAAATTGTTCTCAACTTTTTAAGCTTCTCATTATAAGTGGCTATTTTATTATTCACAGACAATTGATATGAAAGCAATTGCAGGAGTTGCAGTTGCAATGGTAGTTAAAAAAAAAGAAAAAAAAAAGTAAGTAGAACCACTGTTGTTGCCCTGTAGACTAAAATCTTAGAGAGTCTGATCCTTTGGTGGCCCATGAAATGGCTACAGACCTGTGCTGGTGTAGTCAAGATCAGCATGTAGTTTTACAATGTAGTATGGGACAGAAGAGCTGGCTAAGGCCTGTGCTACTTCTTTACCATTTTAAATACCTTTATTAAAAAAAAAATTAAAGAAAAACAAAACAAACTAGAGAGGAGAGTAAACAGAAATACAACTACGCTCCTGCTTTATTTTTACACTACAATTTTTTAGGACTGTGAAAGGCACTGCTTGCCAAGCTTTGCATAGGAAATACAGAAAAACACTTAGAAGGCAGAAAGAAATCATCAGATATAATGGTAGATTAACAGCAAAAACGCAGAGTGAAAAGCAAAACCCAATAGTTTTCAGATGTGTGTTTGGCCAAAACAGGTTTGTAATTGAAACAGAAGAATTTCTTGTTTGATTCCTCATGAAGTCAAGGAAACAAGACTGTGTATATATCCTTTATAGCCTTACAGCTTCATCAAGGAAGTCTTAACTCCATCGTCGATCTCTTTCTTATATGGAAACAAGTTACAAGATCTCAAGTTTTGGCCAGCTGCCCAGACCTTAAAGTCCTTATGCCATGAGGCTTGTAATGTAAAGCCCCCAGTTTGTGTCCAGGAAATCCGATAACTCGCAGCTATGCTGGCTGAAGCAGAAGGTCTAAAGCTGCAAGGCTTAAGACTGGCCCAGTCATGCCTAAAGGTATTTGGGCAGTACCTGTTTGCAATAAATAGGAATACATAGGCTTGTTTAGCAGTTAGTTGACCTCAAATGCTTCCTCATCAGTTGGACACTCCTGTGACAGCTCAGGGATCCCAACACCTGTGACAAGTATGTGATGGGAATGCATCATCATACAATTCTCCTTTCAGGCATTGTTACAGCATGATAATGAAGTCTCTTGGTTATGTTCAGAAATCCCAGTACATGGAGACAACTAGGAAGAGCTGTTAGCTTTTTATGATCTTGCCCTAGGTGGGATTTCCTGGGTAAAGGCTCACTGAAATCTCCCTTTTTTTTTTTTCCGAGCAGAAGGCATCCACCATGCCTCTGACAGCAACCTTTCATTGTCTGCCGGTACTGCCTCAAACAGAGCTTTTAAGTTAAGGGTCCCTTTTTGTTAACATGTGTAAATGTAAAAATAACTAATGCATATAAATATGGCATCTGTACATAGCAAAAGAGAGAAGGAAAAGTAGAAGAGAAGAATAAAGGAAATAAATCATGTCCAAACCTGATACCAAGGACTTGACTCCACCCTTCCCCAAAACTTAAGGATGGGTATAATTATCCTCACTTTACTCACATGAGAAAATACCCACCCTCACTCCTCCTTCTTCCCCCTCTCAGAGACCTCTATCTTCAGTCAGCCATCCTTACTCAAAGTTACTTTTAACTCTAATTGATCATCTTCCAGGTGCTGGGGGACCTCTTTGTCAGAAGAACTCCTGGGGATATAACCTCTATTTGAAGGAATAAATTGGTACTAAAGGAGCAAATGACTTGATAGATTTGACTCTTTGTGGTAGAATCCTGTTTCACCCTACTTTTAAGGAAACATATCAAAATATGTGTGCTTGTACACTTTGTGTTTGAGTATTTTATTTTATGTGAAATGTAAGACTTAAAATTTATGAATATCATAATTTCCGTGTTTGTGTTTCATTGGGAATTTGGACTTTAGCCTGCATACTTGCTATCCTTGATCCTAGAGATCCCAAAAATGTAAGGACCATTTGAACTAATTTCCCCAAATCAGCTTCATTTTCTCTCTCTCTCTGAGTGTACGTATGGCTCTTACTCAGATGCAGCAGCTCTGCATGTAGCAGAAGGAGCACACCTTTGCTTAGAAAGGACCAGAAATCAGCCAAGACTAAGACTGGCCAGGAAATGCTGGAGTTATTAAAGTTTGTGGGATTTTCCCCATTGATGTTCTGGTTCTGTTCTTTAGAAGATCATTTCTACAGTTCTGCTTTAGTCATTAATTGAGTTGCTAGGCACTTGCCAAATAGCACCAAAATAACATCTAAATATTCTGGGAATTCCTTTACTAGTATTTAATTTATCACAGGACATGCTCCATAGGTGGGCTTTTGCTCTAAAGACAATAAATCCACAAATTAAGTGCAAATTTGACTTCTGCTTGCCAGCTTTAAGAGCTGATGAGCACATATATTTTTCTGCTCCCTAATTCTCTCTTGCAGTTTTTATTCTAAATGACCACGAAAAAAACTGCTACAATAGATTTAAGGAAGAAAAGTACAAAGCTTATATGACAGAAAATTGCAAAACTGATTAAGAAAATGTGATCTGAGCAACTGCAGGTCCTATAATATCCTAAATTAGCTTAGATAAATTGACTAGTGTGGAAAAAAAATACTTCTTTTCACTGCTACAACTCAACTCAAATCCAGATGCTGAGTATCACTCTATTTTCCTTGTTTGTCTTGGCATACTAAAAGGCAATGTTAACTTGAATAGTTAAGGTAGACAGGCTGTATCTTCATACTGACACTAAAATTTTTGAACAGGAAGAATAAAGTTTTGAGGTGACTTAGAATGGGAAAGGTTTCATTTGTCAGATACAGACAATAACTATTTCTCATTTACAAGCAGAACAAATGACCTATGGTATGGAAAACAACTGCAGTTCATTTGCTGTCATGCATTCTTTCTGCTCAGGTGTGAAAAATTTTTATCATTTTTTATAATTTATAGAGATACAGTCCTGCTTTCTGTTCTGTCTCATTTTAATTGCAAAACATTTTGTTTACTTTGATGGCCCATAGAATGGCTGATTGAGAAAAAAAATCAAAGCTGCTTGTGCTGGTTGGTTTGGATAAGCAGTTATTTCTCTCTAGAAGGTTATTTTCTGGATATTCAGTCATGCAGGAAGCCTGCAGGAAGCAGGATTCTCTGAACATTGGCTCAAGTCATCACCTAAGAAAGGAACACGAAAAGCTACTTGGAATGTGAACCCTTTAGTAAAAAAGCTTAGCACACAAAGATGTTGATAAGATATCAAGGATGTAGAGACATGTAAGTATTAAGAGCCTGACCATGTTGAGAAAGGGAGAGAAAATGATTTTGTGATGGTCAGATGAAGTGGGCTTAGAAGTGAGTACAAAATAATTACCTCCTGCTGCATGCAGATTGTTTTTGGAGACACTACCTTGAGCTTTTAAGATAGTTGTGCATGCTAGATCTGGTTGTCCTTACCACGTTGCCAACACTATGATTGAATGGTATTATTGCACAGCACACCCATTTGGTAGAAGTCAGAGCAAAGTTGGACATCGAACACGCTGTATTTGCTGCATCTTCATATTGTTCCTTTCTGACTGCAAGGAATGTAGTAGTCTTGGGAGGGGGCATTTGTTCAAAGCAAAGGCTCAATGACCCCAGGTTTCCAGATGAAAGTGTGTGTCCTGCGTGCATTCCTCACTCCAGATATTAACTGGATGTATTTTAATAAGTGCCCCACTATCATCTACCCAGCACAAATAATGTGATCTTCTACACCACAAATGATGCCTGAGTTACAGGAACGTTTTACAGGTTTCTAAAGAGTATTTCTTTCAGTACCTTGTCCAGGAAAAGGCATCTTTTTTTCAGGGATTAGTCTGTCCTTAACCCTGAGGGGGCATTACCTGGGACAGTTCTTGGGTTCTCTGGAGTCAGTTAGACATCAGGAAGAGCTATGAACTGGGCTCAAGGCTGGCAAATACCTTCCTACTTGCTGTGTTGTAAACTATCACTCACATCAAATGTCTTACAGCAAAAATAACTGTGAAAAGAGTATCTGACGTTAGTTCTCTCCCTATTCAGCTTGCTAGCATTTAAAGATCAAGGACTTATTCTTCAAATGTAGGTTCCCTTTGCTGGGACAATTAGCTGTGTTTGTATCAACTAGCAGGGAGACATTTAGCTAGTAGGAAGAGTTGAGAGAATGGTTTTTTCTTCAGCCAAATCGTGTTCTTTCTCTCCCATGCTGAGTCTGCATTACAAATTAAGAATGTTTATGTGTTCTGATTCTTTCTTTTTTCTTTCTCTCAGTACTTTTTCCTGGAAAATCAACTTAATTTTTCAACAGTCGTCTGGATTTCTCTTTTTCTTCCTTTTGTGTCAGTCTTGGAGTCTGTTTAAAAAAAGGAGGATCTTTGAAAAACTTCTGACATTTGTGACAAGATGAATTTGTTTTTCTGAGGCAATGTTGATACCTGTCTCTCAACCATCCTGTTTGTCTCACTCACACAATAGCAAGTGGGTTTTTTTACTTATATATTAATACCTGCTTCTGCCTGTAAATTGTATATGCACAGATGCTCACAATTCAAATAAGCAGGTGACAGGAGCAATAGTATACTCCTAGTCTTTGACAGCTTGTTTCTTCACCATCACTACCAGTTTCCCAAAGGCGTAAACTATTTTTGCTGTGGCTCAACTCAAGGGTTAAATTAACATGTGCTTCCAGATACAGAACTCTCCCTGAGGGGGAAGTATGTTCAAAAATGAAACAACACAAATATCCATTATTGTAGAATTTTCAAAGGCAGATGTATACCAAAAAGTCTCCTTGTTCTCTATTAACATCAGACAGCCCAGGAATCTTTCCAAGCACAACACTTAGGTGAATAGAACATTTTCAAATAGGATTTTAAAACAATTAAATAAAAGAGATACTTTGAAGAGGTACCATTTGCTTTGCACTCCATACCACTTGCTTCTGTTAGAACAATAAATGCCCATTGCAGATGAGAGGCTGCTGAAAATACTGTCCAGTAGGGACATCTAGCTTCCTCTCAGAGCCTGTAAAGGACTGTGTCACTAACTTTGATGATGTCTTTTTGACTGTAACATTAATAAGTGGTTGCAGTGCTCTAAGTAATATTATGTCCTTTGTTGAACACTGCTTCTTTTTAACCAGTTGAAATAGTTTTGGGGTTTTTTTATCTGAACCTCAGATGTAAAGCAATGCTTGAGGAAGTGAATCTACAAAAACACTCCAAAATCTCTCAAGTTTGGAATTTATCCTACTCTGGAAACTACCACAGAAAAGAATCTGATAAAAAATAGCATAAATAGTATATGTGTCCAAATAAGGACTTAATAGTTTGGGTTTCAGGAGCTTAGTCATCTTGTCAGTTTGAACAAAGATCCTGTCCTCAGGCAAGTCAGCTGAAAAATTTCAATCAGCTTTAAAGATGCAACTCTACTGCTTTAGGACCATTTTGTGTTTTGTGTCACTTAGGTGGTCACTGCATGTGACTGGGCAGCATACCTCTTGGCTGTGAGGGAAGGATGGCCTCAGGAGCAAGTGGCAGAGCAGACAGAGCAGGGTGCCTGTGGGTCTGCTCATCTCACAGGATTCACAAGCAGCTTGCAGAAATACCAGTAACCATTTCTTGAAGGAACCAGTAACAGCTGCCCATTGTGCTCCAGCCACAGTGTCTGGCCAGATCCAGGGCTGTAACTCCAGGTTTCTCTGCTCAGGCAGTAAGATATATCTTCAGGGCAGTTCATATATGCTGCACCTGAATAGAACACAGACATGAAAATGAACATGAAAGCTCTGAATGAAGACCCAACTAGTAGCATCACATTCATCAGTAGGTGAGCATGTGGGTTCCACTGGTAGTATAAGAGGAAAATGGCACTCCCTTCAGTCAGTGGTTTGCATATCCCAGGAGTCCCATATTAATCTCCATGCATGCATGCATGCATGCAAAAAATCTGGTTCCATTCAGTGGAAGAAGTTAAAAAGTAGATGTATTTTATGGCCTTACAAGGTGCTGATAGATGAATTCTGTCCTTTCTAGGCTCAGTCAGTGAGGCCGGACATGGAGGAAACTGAATTTTCTTGCTGAGTGTAGGACTGCTATGATATCGTATTTATCATTAGCAGCAGGAGCACACGTGGCACAGCAACACTTCATCAATATTCATGCTTTATATGTTGATGTCCTGCAAGCATGAAGCTCAAATCCACTGTCCCACTGTCTACAAGTCCACAGATGTAGTGGTGCAAGTCATCCTGGTCAGCATATGCCCTCTGGAGGTACCAGCTGTTCAGACAAAAGGAAGGATGAGAACTGGAAGACAAGTCACGTAAAGTGCAGAATGAAGAGGATTTGCAGAAAATTATTCAAAACAGTTGATGCAAAAAACCCCATTAATAAATATTATTACTTCATTAGACTTTGTTTTTTGTTCTGTCCCTTCAAGGCACTTTACACAGAAGTCATTATTGTGATTCAAATGTTTCTGAAGTACAAGAGCTCTCACAGGTTGAGAGTCTCCCCTTCTGTCCTTTGGGACATGCTTTGCTCTGGCCATTTGGGATGGCCGTGTTTTCTCTCTCTGAGCAAGGCACTGCGTCAAGAACAAGGTGAAGAGGCAGTGTATATCCCAGTTGCCAACCTGCACCCATGATATATAATGAAAACTAAAGAGTGAGGAAATGAACTGACCTGGTGTTATTGGTCATGTGGCATCACTGCTTCTTCACATATTGCATCTTTCTGAACTCATTTGAGGAGTCTTCAGCTGCAAAGACAATGATCTCATTTGTTATCTCTCAAATACTTCCCTCCTGTGAGGCTTGTGAACTGAGTACATCTTTATTTTACAGGACACCCAGCTTTGGAGGAGGAAAAGATTACTGATAGTGATGTGAACTCAGAGAGGCATAAGTCAACTTTCCAGGAGAGCTCAGCTCTGATTGGAGCACAATTGAAAAGTGTGCCCCTCTCAAGAATTCCCCTTGTAGCATTCCCTGTTAGATTTTCCAGACTATATCAGTGCATGACATACCAGGAAAGAAACATGACTACAATTTTGAGCATAGAAAGAATTTAATAAAAGAATGATTTTGTCAGTGTTAATGATAAAATCATAAACTTTTGCTGCTTAGTTAAAAGGGATACCAATTAATTTAACAATATTAAAAAAAATCTACAGCCTGTGTGATACAAGACATCACAATAAATGATACAGCAAGTCCCCACTGTCTTAAAATCCCACTGTTGATGACAGCAAAGTAGACCAGGGACAACTAAAGTAAGACTAGGTGATGAAAACTTCTGAAGATTTATAATATTAATTTAAAAAAAATTAAGGTGCTTATTTTGAAAAAGAAATAAAAGCTGGTTTCTTATGTTGTTATGCAGGGAGCACAGTGACAGTGAGTTCTAGTTTAAGAATATGATGGAACTTCTCAGATATCATTAACTTGAGCAGGAGGTCAGCAAAAAATGGATTTTCAGGACTGCGATCAGACCATATTCTGATCTCTTTTGCAAAAAGTAAACAGGGTTCAAAGAAGAGAAAAAAACATTTTGAAACTTTGGTGACAAAGGTACAAGGCAGTTTCTTAAAATATGTCTTGCTTTTCAACGCTAATAAGAATGTCACACTTGAAGGAGCATAGTACTGTTTTGTAACCTACCATAGGAAATCTGGTGCCCAGCCACAGGTTAAATGCACACAGTGAAATTCTCTTTCCTCCCACTGCCAGTTCTGTCACTTACTACACTGAAGTCCACAAGAATGCAATATGACTCAGAATATGTAGGCTGTAGCTCGGCAGAGAAGGTTCATTCAAAATTGATTTTCTTTCAGATGTCCCTGATATTCCGTTTCAATTGCTCACCTAATGTACAGTTGAGTGAGCACTTAAGGAAGTTGCAAAGTGATGCAGCCTGTCTGGGACATGAAGGAATGTAGAGCAGGATAATCACAACATCATCAACCCAATTCTCCAAGGTAGCTGGCCAATAATACTGTTCTAATTGAATAACTTATCCACAGCTATTTCCCCTGGGAAAGCCTACGGCTTCAGCTCTCTGTGTAGGCAGATGGTGCAGCATACACAATGAAACCTGTAATTTTCTCTCACTACTGAGCATGTTAACAGTGAGCTGTTTTCCCAGTACTGCTAGCCCGTTAATATTTTATTTTAACTGTTTTTCTTCAAGTTATTATGCACCATACAGCAGAGAATGGAGAAATCTGTGTTACATTTCATATTTATTTTACAGCCAGCTCACTAAGCTATCCCCTGCTCATTAAGGCTTCTGCTTTGCTAATCAACAATTGTATGTGTCATCATCAGGTATATGCTGAAATGAAAGTGTCATAATTAAAAACAAAGGTGCTTGAGTCACTGGAGTCCTGAATTACTAACTAGCAGCAAAGCATAACAAATAGTCTGCAAGTGAATTTCAAACCTGCAGGGCTGTCTTTTAAAACTTGCATTAATGAGCATGTGCTGAGCATATTTCTGACTCTGAGAACGCTGTCCTGATCTTGCACTCTGAACTACACATCTTAGCAATGTACTGCCATCCCCTTGTCCTCAAACGTTGGAACAGCAGCATAATGCTCAGCAGCAAAAGTAGTTGAAAGGCAAATGCAGCCTGAGAGGGCAAGGCAGCAGAGACAGCCCATCAACAGCGTAACAACATGACAGATGACAGACCCAGAGGCAAATCCAGGCCTGCCAGCAGATCAGCCTGTAGAGTCTGCCAACGAACCAGATGCAGCTACTGAAAAGATATCATCCCTAGCTTAGCATCTGGGTCTTGCTGTGGCCAACCATACTTCATGTGCTCCATGTCCTTACTGCTGACCCCAACTGCTGGGAGAGGCTAGAACAATGAGGAAGAGCTCAATTGCATTGCATTTAAATTTTGCTAGTATATACATTGCAGCTTTAAAAAAATATTGATCTGTGTACAGTATAATTTTCATTGCAGTTTGCATTTATTTTAGCTATTGCATTTATTTTAGTATACATTTATTTGTCAGTATGTATACACTGTTTTCCCTCTCCCGCTGTCTCTGAAAATAGACAGCTCAGGGATACATTCTTTGCCGTTCCACTCAGCAATACACATTTAGCTACCTCACAATCTCTTAGAAGTGATACTACACCGTAAATCTATGTGTGATCGAACCTAGGCATGGAGATCCAGCAGTTCTTGTCCCTGGAAAGACACAGTTCATTCTAATTCACAAGTATTCCCAGAGCTTGGCTTCTAGTATTAAACATGAAATAAATCTTTGTCAAGTGACTCACGTGACAATTAAGTAAAAACTAATGATATGCCATTGTAGAAATGGTAATTGCACCCACTGTTAGGTACTTCTCAGGTCAGGATACATACACAACCTTTTAAAAAATGGTATTCATTTGTTCACCCTGGCATCCTAGTCTGACTACAAAAGTATGTTAATAAAATCATCATTTTTCATTTTCTAGAAGTCAGGAACATAATTTTTGGATAATCCCACTGCCCTTAGAGTTCAGCACTGCATTTCTGCATAATAGTAATTGGCTCAGTCAGTCAAGCAAAATATAAACGTAGATGCTCAAAAGCATCCTGTTGAGGACAGAGTGGGAAAGGGAAAAGTTCTGTTCCCTTATTTCCTCATCTATAATAGCTACTAAGAAATACTTTAAACATATGTTTATAAATGTGTTCTTCAGAAAATATGTAGTGTAGGAAATTATTTATCTGCAATGGAAATTTCCTTAGCCTTGTTAAAGTCTATGTACATTTGTAGAACCCAAACAGTACTGTCCATTTAGATTCAAGGTAGGATTAATCTCACTTACCTCAGGCATCTAAGTCACACTGGGGTCCCTTTTAAATCAGTGAAAAAAGATAGGCACCTTCAGAAGGCTATTCATCTCATCCTAATGTAGACATCAGAACAAATCATTTGAAATGAATCCTTCTGTGAAGGTACCTATGTCTTTCTATTAATTACAAAGGAAGCCCATGGAGACTAGCTTTGAATAGGTTCCCCTTTTTTAGTCTTGTGAGATCAGGTGAGATGCACCCCACTCTTGGTGTTTCTTTGGCTAAAGAGGAATGTGTAGACAGAAAAATGGGAAGTTAAAAGAGCATAGGCTTTCATTTTATATTCATTTATATTGCCATAATTAAGAAAGGATTAGCAAATAAGTGGAATCACAAAGCTACTTGTCTGTGTTTAACACCACAAAACTCAACTCTCCATATACAGCCTTTGAACCATTTGCAGTGGAAATACGTAGTTCTCTTAGTGAATCACTCAAAGCTGGAAGATCTCTTGATGCTGATTTCTTCTTCTTTCCATTTCTTTATTCAGATAGATAAGAAGGCCCCAGATGTATAAAGACAGCCTGAACTGGAGACCCAGTCTATTTCGATGTCAGCAATTCTATAGAAATATTATATGGCAAAATAATAGGATATTGAAAAGAACATTGGGTATGTTGCAAACCTTGTAATCACATATGTTTTGAAGGGAGTGCTTATGTGATCAGCTCTGATAAAGATATGGTCCTCTAACTAAAACTGCTTGCTGATCCTGTGGATGGTATAAGAATTTTTATTCCCACTAAAATCTCATTCTTTTTTCTACAGGTTGATGGACAAGTGTGGTATAAACCACTTGGTCCAAAACCTTAAATAGCCTGAAAAAAGTCCAAAGCATTCTGCTTCCAAAATTTCCAAAATAAACTTTTTTAAAAAATTCAAAATTCTTTAAAAGATTTATTTAAACTATGCAAAGAAAAAGCAACTGTGTTGAAGAAATGCATTTTTCAGTATGGGAATTGTTTTTCCTTTTGCTTTTAGCTACCTGAGTACTCTGTATGGCAAATTACTTTACAGGTTAACATAAAATAAATTCAGAACTGCTAGAAAATAGAAAAATTGGTTATTCACATATCAGTACTGTGGACTTAGTACTTAATCTATTTTTCTGCTTTTTGATGTGTAGTAAAGATGGTTTTGTAAACTGATATGGTTTCTGCTAAGAAGAGGTAGAATATGGCACTTCAAGTTTTCCAACAGCATCCTGGTTTTGCCTGGCGTCACCAATGTAAAGGAAATAGGGTCACTAGCATGCTTCTATACTCACAGAATTCTCTGAAGATAAACAAGCGTGTTATCTAATTCCACTTCTTGCTGAATTCTCATGTGTTGGAGAAAACGATCCTTTCGGGTATACTTTGGTATTTCGAAAATATAGGTGTGTCTTTAAGAACAGAGGCAAGAAACTAAGTCATTCAGTGCTTTAAAGTATGGAAGGGATGTGGAACAGTTTTTTAATGGAAAACAACTCTGCCAAAAACTACGATTGCTTCCATGGGTCAGTCTAATTTTCTTCAGTTTAATGCAGAACCAGATGCCAATAGTAGGAACTTTTCCAGGTAATTTTTTAAAAGCTGAAATTCAATATCAATGGCATGAAGTACAGTTGCTTGCATGTGTGTTTTCATCAATACATTAGGTCTACAGAAAAGTATTTGCACTGAAGCAAAACTTGCAGGGGCTTGGCTTACTGTAGCTTCCAAAATAGGGGAAAGTACCTTGATACCTCTTCCCTTCTTAAAGGCAAGAATCACGGTACAAGAAACAGCTTTTCCAAGAGCACAGGAAGACATGTAGGGCCTGATTTATTTCCCAGTAAGATTATTGGGAGGCCATTTATTAACTTCAACTGGGACGAGGGCAGCGATAAAGATATCTGGCTCACAATTCTGTCCTCTAACCCACTCGAGTAAAACATGTGTTTAAAATCCTGCCTTAAAAACCTTGAATTGTTCTGTTACTGCTGATCACTCTAGACAAAATCTGCCTTGTATCTCCACCCATTCATAGTAAAGTACTACCAAAGTCAGAATGGTGAAACAATTATTTCCTGCAGAAAATCACTTGTCTTCAAATGAATAATGACTTGCAGTGGGATGGTTCAATAAAATCATGATAGTTTCTTGCAAATTCTGTAGGAGAAAAAAGTGAAGATGACATTCAAATAATTCCTAGTTTTGCATCAACACTACTGGACCATTTCTCACACTGGTATAGCATGAAGTAGCAGAGAGGGTGTCCTGAGTTATGTGGGATCACTCCAGACCTATAATCAGAAATAGGTGATCATAATCAAGGCCCAATGCCATGATCCTCCTCTATACAAAATAAAAAATAAAAAATAATTTGAGATTGAACAAATCTGTCTCTGATCTGTTTTTACCCACTTTGTCTAATACTCCTTCCCAAATTTATAATGTACATGTGTAGTGAATATTGCACATTCTGACTTTATCTGCTCTCATGATTCTGTATGCAACATAGTATAGTATGACAGAATGCAAAATTCATAGCAGAATGCAGTCAGATCAGCTAAAATTTAATATTTTCCTAATTTTTATCTAAAGAGTTTCCTAGAAGAGAAAGAGCATAAACTGTTGATGAGAAAATGTAAGTATTTGAGAGGGAACATTTATATTCGTTTATGTAAAGGAAGTATACCTACAGATATAAAAAAGTCGTGGATAAATAAAGGAAAATACTCACAGGAAATGAAGCAATTAGTTATAAAATCTAAGCACAGGAAAAATAGATCATATAAGTGAGTGCTGCAGTAAAACCCTGTTTTATAAGCAGTTGTGACCTGTTTGAGGAGGAAATGCAAAAGGCTGCCAAAAATGTATCATATCCATCTGTCCTGTTTAGAGTATTAGTTGTGTTTTTACTTGGACAGTTCTCAGCCCAATCCTGTTAATACTTACACCTATTAATAGCCTTGTTCCTAAAGCATTCCAAGCCCATCAACTCAACAGACTGGTATGATGCGTAAATAAGATGACATGTAGATAAAATGATGTGTAGGGCCAAACATGTGCTTAGGCATGCACAGGATTAACCTGAAAACATATAATATATGGTCATCATTACGGTGTTAGCCTCAATTTTTGAAAGCATAATTTAATTTCCTATTTTAATCTAGATTTTCGTGATCTTAAAAGGATCATTAGAATGAAGATTTCCATGTTTTTATTCAGCATCGATGCTCTGCAAACTTCTACAAAACTAGCACTTGTATTTCTCTTTGGTCATGTGCAGAAATGCCAAAGTTTTCAGACAAATGAGCCCAGCATTAGATTTTACTTCCTATTCTAATGAAATAATCTTTGGATAAAATAAGTACTCTTTGAAGAAGACTTGGAACTTTTCCATGGCAAGCTGATTTCTCCAAACTCTTAGCTATGTATTCCTCTTTAATCTTTACCATCACTATCCTATTATATTTTAAGTTCTTTGCAGAGTCTGAAACCAGGTAAGGAGGACATTCACACAGGGAAATGAATCAAACTCAGATCCAGTTTCTGGATATTTTGTATTAGAGCAAACACCAGTTTAAGACAATACAAGTGATGTCCCTAGAGGAAATAATTTTTTAAATCCTGGGAAGTTATGGGGTTTATAGTACACCTTTCTACTCATCATTTTCCTTGGGGCTAGGTTTAGTGTCTCGTGTCCTCATACTGGTGGATGCATGCTGAGTGTTTTTGTTATCTCATCTGACATCTGCAGTTCTCCCCAGATCCCCCAGTGTAAAGTTAGGCATTTGGCCCTTCCAGGTACCAATATTATAGGCAATGTAGAATGTGGCACTGTATCAGTGAAGTTCTTTTTTTGGATCTCTAGTGCTCCTGTGTCTTATCTCCATGTATATATCTGATCAAAAACTATTTTTCCAACTCATGGAGGGTTGTAAAGATCAATCAACTGATCAGATAAGATTATCATAAAGTTATACAAATACTAAAGCAAAGATAAAACACGTTATTGGGTCATTTAGAGCCTTGCCCAGAGGTTGTTCTGGAGAAAAAGCAGTATTTCCCTGCAATGGCCAACTTGCCTGTTAGAAATCAAGAGGCTTTTCTAGGCCTCAGAAATCACAACCATAGTCTTCTATTACTGAATTATTGACTCCTAAACAAGGATTTTAGTTTTTCTCCGTAACGTTTCTACCTGTTAAAAACAATACACTTTATGTATGCTTTATAAGGATTGCACTAAAACAGGCACACTTTATTTAGGAGACTTTTGATATTCTTAGCAAGTATTACATGTGTAGAAATTTAGATGCTCCTCCACTACTGCTGTGTGTTCAGCCCTTCTCACCAGTTTTCTATCACAATGTAACTACAAGCATGTTAAACTGTTTTAATGAAAATCCTTATCAGATAACTCTTTCTTTCTCCTCTCTCTCTGCTTTGCAAGCTTGAGATACAGCTCTAGTTCAAAAGCCTTCTCTTTCAATCCAACTTAAGAGCTCAAGCAAAATTCAGGGATTTGCCGTTTTGTTGGGAAACCAGGCAAAACTTCACAGATTTATTTCAATTTCCCAAATTTATTTGGAAAGCATACTTTGTCTGACTGTCTCTAACAAGTACATTTAGTACCAAAGAATTTATTAGAGGTGAAAGAAAATGTCATATTTCAGCCTTCTTTTCTTTCCTACCTAATAGGGATTTTCAGCCTCTTTTTGACTTTAGACAGTTATTGAGATAGTAATGGGTTATCTTCCCTTTGAAAAGGACAAGAAAACAACCCCAGAAGTGCAATGTATGAATCATGTATTTCCTTCAGAATGCCTGTTTCATATTTCAATGAAATTTTATTCAATTGAATATAGGTACAAGGAGTTTAAACAATCTGACTGAAAAAAGGTTGTATCATTGCGCAACATCCAGTTCAATTTTTCAGATTCTAGGCTTTTGGGATTGCACTGTAAATAGATGTTTTTAATGGAAAACAATGTACATTATGAAGATGCTTGCCTAGATAATATCATGTCCACATAATGTCACATCACCTTTAAGCTCACCTCTAGATTAAATTTGGTTTGATAGCCTTACCTGAATCATCTCAGTACTTAGTTCTAGGTCTCTGCAGGGTTCATTGATCCATGAATACAGTCAAGGGAATTCATACCAATGCACATAATTGTCCCACATCTCTGCTTTCTCAATCAGCACTGATGGAAGTTCAGATCTGTCTGTATAAGCTGTATAAATGTGTCCCCTAGTCTTCAATCTACTAATAAAGTATAACAGTAAGAATGTTGTGGTAAAAGGTCATTCTAAAGAACACAATCTGTAAACCCTCTGGTTTTTTTCCTTAGGCATGGAAAAAGGATAAAAATTGCTTCAGTGAATTACCTTTAAAGGAGCAAATGCACTGACATACAAAAACATAAAAGTTTCCTTTTAACTAAAGAACAAGCGTGCCTTCCTCCTGTTGCCTTAAGCAAGGGGGAAAAACTTTCCAAGACAATTTTACGTAGGTAAAGCAGAGAAGAGTTCTTTTACTTATAGGATTTTGGGGTACAGAATATAAAGGAGTATAAAAGAGTATATAAAGTATAAAAGTATAAAAAAGTACAACATGTGTTGATAAGTAACAGATAGAAAAGACCGGTGCTAGGATGAACTCAGGGTCTCAGGAATACCATGTGAGCTCTTTTCTAAGCACCACCACTTCAAAACATGCAGAGTAAATTAATCTGAAAGGCGTCCCTTTCATTTAATTCCTGGCTGTTTCCAGCCAAACCCCCTGAGCCACTCTGCCATGTTTTACCGAAGCAACCAAGGGACAACCCGTCCCTCCCAGGTGAAAAACCCTTTCACCTAACAGGTTGGGAACATGACTCTTGCAACATACGGGCCAAATCATTTCACCTCCCAACCCACAATAAACTAGGGAGAAACTCCCTTTTGCAGCTGCATCCCAGCAGCTCAGCTACCCCAGCTCTTGCTGGTACCCAGTTCCCATTACCAGTCTTGTCTTCCTTCAAGCAGGACTTGAGGTTCCCGAGATCCAGTCCAGGAGAACAAGGGAAGGGAAACATCTTCTCCCCCCACCTCAGGAGAGCAAGAGAGGGAAACCCTCCCATTTGCAAGCAGAGCTTCTCTGAGCTCCCCCTCCCACCCCCCTCTCGGGGGGGAACACCAGGCACCACGCCAGGCTGGGCAGCAGAGAGTGTGTGTGTGTGTGTGTGAGAGAGAGAGAGAAAAATGTCAGTAAAGTGTAGGAGAGCTGGAGAAAGCAGAAAAAAACCCCTGTCTACGTGGCAGCATGCTAATTTTGTAACTATGCTCAGTTATCATATCTAAAGGTCCTATCCAATCTAAGATATGTCCATGCCCAGAACTTCCCTTGGTTCTGCCTCATGGCACGCTTCTCTTAGAATTGAGTTGGAGGTCTTAAGACCCCTTTGCCTTATTGGAGCTCCTCCAGTGTTGCTGGGCTTTGCTTTCTTGTTTTGACTAACCTGGTACCTAGTTGCCTTAGCTCTGGTATATGTTTTCCTTGCAGTGTTCCAGCTATTATCTGACCCTGAAGACAGCCAACACAGGGTCAGAGGTTGTTAGCTACGCTATATGTGAGAAGTATACCTAGAAGTATAAAAATCTACAAATTCATGAAAACCCTAAGGCAACACTCCCTTCCTGCCAAGCAACAAGCACAGACATATCTCCATGGCTTAATAAACAAAATAGTAGATATTGTCTTATCTTTGCCTTCTATAAGGCTCCATATGCTGCCAATTCTTGTTTAAATTACTATAAACATCCAAAGGAAACATAGTCACCATTGTTGCTTGCATTTTCAGTATAAACGAATGACTTAGCATATCTTAGTGACAACTGAGTGAGACTTCTGCAAAAAGAGTGCTACACTGAAGTGGCTGGACACTCGTACTCTGAAACTTTGAAATTTGAGTAGGTTATTTTCCAAGAACTTGACCATGATACTGACTGTTTAACAAGTGTTCATGCATTTTGGTCACTCCTACCAAGGTATATCACTATATAACAGTCTTCAAATTTCAGGTAGAAATTTTAAATACTCTGTTTTATTCTTCTGTAGTTGTTCAGCTGACTGGTACTTCACATGTCCTCAGTGTGTCCATAAGAGGAAACCAGTGATGCATGAAAGAAAACAGGCTTGAGTACTGTCAGATAATAATTACATTAGAAAAACACTGGGTTTATTGCTCTTGCTTCTTTTCCAGCAAAATTAAAAATCACATCTTAGAGAGGCTTGTCATTAAGGATCTAGTAATGCTCCCTTGCCAGTGCACCACCTCCAGGAGGCTTAAGAGAATCAGACATCTTGAACTGTGATGAATCACCTTGGTTGTGTTTCTTTTAATGTGATCCTAATATTCAGCTTAGTGAAGTGGGATTTATGCCAAACCCCAGGCAAGAGAGCCTCTTCCTTATGCCTCAGACCAAAAGGCTGTTGAAAATGATGGAGAGTAGGGTAAGTAACAGGGAGAAAATACCAAAAATGTAATTACTGAAAGATCAAATGAGTTCCTCTTTATCTTCACATTATTTTTTTAATCCTATGAGATTGAGGCGAGGGCGGGGGGGAGAGGGATGTGCCAGGAAACCTACCTAAGTCACAGAGCTATTCTGAGAATAGATGCATTACAGCCTGTAAAGCACTCAGCAGTTGCAATAACAACAACCACAGAATATAGACAGATAGACTTCTTAATCTGTAAATTACTTGTTTCATTCAAGTCTGACAATTCTACACCTCAATGACATGTAGGATCCAGCGAAAGGTGCCTTATCCTTAACAGCACCTAACCAAAGATGTTTTGAATATTTCCCCAGTGTATTTCTCCTTTTATTTTTTTTTTCTTTGCCCCATCCTTTTTAAACACCTCCTTACTGTAACATTCAGGTAATAACAAGACAGTTACAAGTTTCTGATAGGACGTATGATGTGAGATACAAGGAGCATTTTACTCATACAGAAAAGCAACATAAGCCCTTCCTTCAGAGACTTCAGTGTCTAAAAAGATAGAATCATAGAACGGTTTGGATTGGAATGGGACCTTAAAGATCTTCTAGTTCCAATGCCCTCATGATGGGAATGGACACCGTCCACTAGAACAGGTTACACAAGGCATAAAAAACTAGAAGATAGGTCATAAACAAGTGGAACTGAAATACGTGGACAGACTGGAATCCCTTGACTTGAGTTGGGGGATAACCGTGTTGGGTCTGGAAGACATTCAGATGCATTACATAACTCAAGTAACAAGACGAATGAACGACTATGCAGGTATGTTTTCAGCAATCAGGGGAAAAGAGGAGATGTGATGGGGTAGGAAGGAGAAAACAAGGTTTACTGGCCCCATCCTGATAACTGAAAATTTTAATTGCACCTTTTTGCCCCGTCATGGAGTAGCTGGTATTACAAGAAAAAAGATGGTGTTAAAAGCACACTGAAAGCTCTCAACTGCTTTTTGCAGAAGATTAATGCAGTTTTAAATAGCAGCCTTATTGTCTGTTGGTAAAGTGGCTGCCATGAAGGGATTTGAAACAGCAAATTCTTCAGTGTAGTCAGACATACTTTAGAAAAATGAAGTCCTCTCCTGCTTAGGGGACTAGTTTAACTTTTTATGACATTCATTTCTGTAATATTTTACTACTTCTTCATCTTGTGTTTGCTTTATGAGGTTATTATTTTTATATGTAGTTTGGTAGAGTCTTAGGAAGGCTCAGAGAGACAGGTGTTTGAGAGACTAGGTGTAATAAAGAGGCATAACATTTATTAGAAAAGAAGAAATGTGGCATAAATGGGAGTTGCCTTTTTTTGCTTCAATACCCAGCTCAGTTCCCACTACAATAGTTGGCAATGATAGTTGAAATAGGGCTGCTAAGATCCTTAGGTAGGGAAATACTGACAGTAAAAGTACAGGTGAGATGTAGCGTACCAAGGATAAGACACTGCACTTCTGGATACCAATGTTCCAGGTCTGCATCCCATTGTTGGTCTAGATACGTCAATTTAAGGCACCCACCTTCACTTATGTTCACTCAGGTTGAGAAGTCACTTGCTCAACAGAGGCCTAGTCAGCTTTCATGGCTTTCAAATGTCATCACACAGACTATTCCTTAACATTAAGTTTGCAGATTCACTGGTTTAAAGCTAAACCAGCAAATCTCAAAAAGAGATTGCAAGTAAGAATTACAATTTAATAAAAAGATCACAACAAGTACAATGATGCTGAGGAAAAATCTGTTTGACACACAGAAACAGATGTACAACCCAGCACCCTGGGGCATGAACAGGGTGGAGTTTGACAGCCCCTGTGCTGAGCACCACAAGCCTCCCTCACACCGGCACCCCTCCTCCCCCCGCCCCCACCCCTCCCCCTTAGTACAAAGTAAAAGGAAAGAGAAAACCTGTTGATGAGGATGATGATTGCAGTCTGGTCAAGAGTCACAGTCCTGCTGAGATCCTGGTGGTCTTCTGGATCCCACAAGTCCCAGACTCCCAAGATTATACAGGTTTAGGCTCAGGTGGGAATGCCCAGAACCATCCCCAGGAGGAGGAGTTTCACAATGCATAATTTACGCTATGAGTCATGAGATACTCCTTGATGGCCCATTAGCAGACATGACCC